>OZ020611.1:63078764-63237228 GCA_963971575.1 Liopterus haemorrhoidalis
TGTACCTAGTATTATAATTACCACGTGACGCGTCGGCAGTGTACAACATATGGGGAACCACCGTTGTTAAAGACCAAAGATCGCTGATTCCCCGAAACACCGATTTAAAAACAGACTGGTCCGGAGACGACCGAAATTTATTACATTTGCTCGCTCGGCAGAAACAATTTCATTAATTGGTATGTTATTATCGGTAAAAATTACCGGTAAAAATGACGAATTACCGGTAAAAATTATATGGATATTTTTCGCGGTTTACCGGTATTTCAACCCCTAGTGACAACAAATTGTAGGTAGGGGAGACCTAGGTTGGTAGGTTCACTTTTTACTAGAATTTCGACGAATATTAATTTTGCCGAATAATCGAATACAGAATTTTGATTTGGAGCAATCCCCCATTTCGAGTATTTAGTTAAAATTCAGCCGAATATTCGGCGCAATACCAAACAGTAAATAAAAACATGCGCTTTTTGGAAAAGGATTCTACAAATTTCATTTCGATGCGTCTCCATTTATTGGATGGTCTTTTGGACGAAGCGAGATTCAAAAGCATTATAAAATCAAAGATTTATTTACAATATTGTTACTGTACTCGATCCACGCTATAAAATGACTTTTTTCTCAATAAATAATGTATCGAAAGCAAGAAATCTTATGCTTCTAGAACATCTGAGACATGAATCGCTTTCCAGGTAGGTGTGAAATACTCTGAACTTACTCCCAAACGCTCTACTCTAATCTACTCTGAAAATTTTTGGGCATGGAACACTTTTGTTGAGTATTTAGTGGAAAGAGCCGCTGCTCTCTTACGAATTAACAGATGTCAAAGAAAAACTATCCTATGTACTATGTGTACAAATTATTTAAAATTTTATATATTTATGATACCATAAATGGATTTTATTAAATACTAAAAACTGCATCAGCTGTTTACCCCATACTACAAGAACTACAAATGAACTCCAAGTTCTAAAATATAGGTAGGTACTTCAAGGTACGGGGGAAGACCTTCTAGTAATTATGAAGAGGACAACAACGCTGAACCGGAGAAGAAATCTCGAAAAGATTATTCTTTTTGAAATTCTTTTGAGGAAATAAAAGCAAAAAATCCGACAGAAACCCCTATTTATTTTTTATTTTTTGAAAACCATGCACATTAGACGGTAGTGAGATAAAATAAATAATAATTCATAATATATTTTAGCTTATGAAGGTTGTGACCTTCTTTACGAATATAGATATAGAATTTTCTTTAATTAGTTTTATTGAATACCATCACCCATCACCTATTGATCGTGTAATTAATTAGAAAATTCTTTTGTAATATCAATAACTGAAATAATTGTTTGCGTTCATTTGACAGTCACGTATTGTTCTTTTAATTGGCTAGAAGATATGGTTTCCACATTTGCAGACTTCAGTGGCAAAATCAAAAATTATTTCTTTATAACGATATATTATATCAGTGATTTTCAACGGGTTAAATTTCAAACTAAATTTTGGTGGCACAATTGGGTTGATGATGTAAAAATAACAATGAAAATGTGTGTTCAAAAATTCAGTAAATAAAACTACCGTATGTCTTTCCCATGTTAAATTTTCCGTTGCATATTCTATCTCTACTATGAGTTTTAGATAAAAACTTTATTAATAAAAATTTTTCAGTATTTTAGTCCCAACACATTGTCTAATTAGTCTAATTTTGAATAAAAAAATCCCAATTTGTTTGAAAAAACGCACACGATTTTTTTTTATAGATATATCTGAAAATAACAGTTACCATGTACAAATGAAAATCAAATTCAAAATGTAAATGTAAACGGAAATTTTTACAATAGATTAGGTTTTTGTTTAGCTAATAATGGAAATTGATTTGAAAATAAACTCTGACGTAATAACTGATCAAGTGATTTTCTACATCGGTGATATTTCGAAATTTTTAATCTTTTAGTGTATGTGCCATAGATCTAAATAGGGAAAAAATCAGAAGGCGCGAGATCTGGTGAATATGGAGGATGTAGAATAATTTCTAAGATTAAGTCTTGAATTTTTTTCGGAGGTTATTTCTGCTGTGTAAGAACGTGCATTGTCATGATGAAAAATTATTTCTTTTCGGATAAATAAATGGGTTTTTCTTTTAGTTTCAATAATTAGAGAAACTGTGTTTCCTAATCCGTAGATTAGGAGTGTTAATAAACGGTAATATGAGATTGTAATAAAACTGATAAATATTCCAATCCTTTTTTTTTTTTATAAATAAACAAGTCGAAATGCGTTCCAACACTTTAGTATGGTAATCTATATTTGCCCCTAGCACTTAGAAGAAGGTTATTATATTTGTAAGGCATCTGGAATCGATGTTATTATGTGAACTAATATCTGCAATATGTCTTCTACGTTTCTCTTGACTTTTGACAACACTGCGACGATAATAGGAATTTGATACAGGCAAAATATTATCAGTTATGTCTATTTTTTCAAATAGTTTGCGTAATATCTGTCCAGAAGATCACATTTTATATTTTTAATAAAAAAAATGTAATGTATAAATTCATACATTTCAGGGATTCGTAGGTATTTAGTTATGTTTTATTCAAAAAGGCATCCAATCAATAAACTTAAATTTTTGTTCATTAATCCAAGTATTACGTTTTTCATTTAATCCCTGCATTACATGTCCAAAATCGCATATCGCAACTATAATTCTAAGTGTGTTTGCTCGATTACTACTCTGACCATGTGCAGTATTCACAGAACCGTAGCAACGCCCTGGAATCGTACAGAGCAAGTACCGAGGGCGCTATATATTAAAAACAATTTTTAAGCAATGAGGGTGAATTTACCTCGAAATTAACACAAAACATTTATTCACTAGCTGTTACAGCTGACTGGCAAGAATGAATATGGTGGTCGGCGAGAGGGGTACATGTCCGTAACTCACTTCTGTTACTCTTCGATCAACAAACGTGCTCAAAGAAGTGTTTCGATTCAAAAAGAAAAATTAATGCTTAATTTCAACTCTCCAGGTCGAACAGTTTTGCACAGTTTCTTCCATAGACACGAATGACGGTATATGACTTTACCAACAAAACCCTTCAAAGGAATTAAATTTGGATTTCAGCTAAAATAACCGGCGCACGGCAAATTTGGATATTTGCGCTACTTGAAGTTGGAGAATGAAAAAAATAAGGACAAACGATTGGGACAAACGAACTATAGCAATATTTATGTGAAAAATAACAAATGACTGTTTGTAAAGGGTCTTTCAATAGGGACGCTCGAAATTTGTTAGGTTATAGCAGCCATGTTGTTTAAGTGACATCTGTCAAATTTGTTGTCGATTGCTTAGTAGTGTACGGCAAATCACCATGGAAGTTTATAGCGTTGAACAACATGTGCAAATCATCAAATTTTATTATCAATGTCACTGCTCCGTTCGAGAAACGTTCCGCGCAATACGTAATTTTTATCCTCGCTACAACCGTCCTGCCGAGTCGACTATTCGACGTTTGATGGCCAAATCGAGCCCAGTTCGGTAAATAATCAGTCAACACCAGTACCTCACCGAAACGCAAGATCTGCTGAAAACATCGCTGCGTGCGTGAGAGTGTACGGGAAAAGCCAAGACAGTCAATTTCTCGTCGTGCACGAGAACTTGGCCTTTCTGTGTCTTCAACTTGGCGAATTTTGCGTCGAGACTTGGGTCTGTACCCGTATAAAATCCAACTAACCCAGGATCTTAAGGTAAACGACTATAGACAACGCCGTGTATTCACTGATTGGGCTCTGGAGCAGTTGGAAGTTGACCAAAATTTCGCTAAAAAAATCATCTTTAGCGACGAGGCCCATTTTTGGATGTATGGATTTGTGAACAAACAAAATTGTCGGATTTGGGGCGATACCAATACACACGAGATACACTAGCACCAAATGCATTCCGAGAAAGTCACTGTTTGGTGCGGATTTTGGTCTGGCGGAATCATCGGTCCGTACTTCTTCCAAAACGAAACTGGCATTGCCATAACAGTCAACGGCGAGCGCTACAGATCGATGATAAGCAACTTCTTGTGGCCTAAACTGGATGATACGAATACCGATAACATGTGGTTCCAACAGGACGGCGCTACGTGCCACACAGCACATGCCACGATGGACATTCTGCACGAGCGATTTGAGGGCATGGTTATATCGCGCGGCGGGACGTGAACTGGCCACCGAGATCGTGCGATTTAACGCCTTTAGATTTCTTCCTTTGGGGTTATCTTAAATCGCAGGTCTATGCGAATAAACCACAAACAATTGACGCAAAGTCAACATAACAAACGACATCCAGCAAATTTAGCCAGATTTATGCGACAAAGTCATTGAAAATTGGACCTCCCGAATACGTGTCACCAAGCAAAGCCGCGGCGGACATTTGAACGGCGTTATATTCCACACTTAATGCCATAAAATAGACTTTCAAATGAAAAAAAAAAAAAAAAATACTAGGTATCTCACACACTACTTGTTTTATTTACATTTTAAAATCGAGCGTCCTTATTGAGAGACCCTTTAGTACAAAATATATAAATCTAATGTATTTATGTACTATAGAACTGGACAAATAAGTTTCCATAAAAAATATCAGTATCCATTTAAACAACGAAAGGAATCCTGAAAAAAATATTTTATCTTTTGATATTCGTATTCTGTGCTATTGTTTCTTCTTTATACAACATTGTCGTAATCCCGAAAATCTGATGTGTTTCGTCGCAGAGTTCGTCGCGTTACGGAAGTAACAGAGACAAAACCGTTACTGTGAACTGAAAAACGAGTCCTTGAGACGTGACACTGCCGGTAAATTCGTGCAATGAAGAGCCGCGACTGACACTTTGCCCGCCCCTAACATTGTCCCGGGTTCCCGGTGTAAGTACACCGCAATCATTGCTTGATAACCTCGCTAGATGGAGCTTCAGTGGCGTCTGTAAGACAACCTTACACCAGAACTCAAAAACATTTTTTATTTTAATTTATTTCACTAGTCGTAGTATTCCTTTCTGAGAAGGACTAATGTAGATGGTTAGAGTGTGACTAGCTGTGCATAAGTTACCAAAATCAACTGCTGGTGCTGGCAAACATTTTAAAAACTGTCTTTTACACGTTCTATCTCTGATAGCGGAGGGCTTATTACCAAGGTATATATTTATCAATGAGATTTTCCCCAAAAATAAATAAAAGTGGTTAGGAATCTACGTAAAACAGGAGACCGCATACTTTCTGTGATAATGCAACAATCACTATAGAGGTCTATGCAGGAAATCATCATGCTCAGAAGGATATAAATATACACTTTCAACCGTGGTACGAAATTTAACAATTACGAAAAACGGTTGATATGACGAAATCCCAATTAGAACTTTGGCATCCGGCGGCTACTTAGTGGACAGACAATTTTCTATAGGTGCCGCTGGCCACTTCAATGGTCATGGTTTGGTATATTTTACCGGACAGTCTATGCTGTGATCTATGCTAGGAGTGATATTCTTGACAATGGTTCCTCAGATGTGCTAATTCTTCTGTCCGCTTTAGTAGTTTTCGGTTCCCTATTAGCAATATCTAATATTTCCCGAAATATCATGGAAGCCAAAGTGTTAGAACCAATTATTCGCCAAATAAAGGAATTTTCGGTATAACGATATAATCTTAAGGCGCCAAATCGGTTAAATAGCAATATGCGCGAAATCTTTCCAATTACAGATGGTTTGCTGAGTAGTAAGAAGAGCATGCGGATTAGTGTCGAGCAACAAAATGTCACTGCTTTCTTGTTCAGGATATGGTCCATTCTATTTAATTTCGTTGGTCAACAGATTGACAACTATAACGTTATGTCCCGCTATGTACACCGGATTTTTTTTGTCAAGGATGTTCGGTTTTGTCGTTGATGTTGATGGCTTTTAGGATTGTTGTTTCATACATTTATATCATAGTGCATAGGTATTTGAAGGTACAACTAAATTCACTCGAAGGAGTGGTAATATATAACTTGATCGTTTTCCTTACACCTTAATAACAATTAAATACAGTGGTACCATAAAACCTCGACTTACGAACTTCTCGACATGCGAACTTTTCGAGATACGAACCTAAAATCGATTCATATAACCGTGATGATTTTGTTTTCAAATGAACTAAAGCCTGTTTTACATTATACTTTTATTCACATTTTTCCATAGTACTTGAAACAGCCTACTACAGCCACAAGAAAACGAATTTCTTTTTACAATTTAGTGGAAGATGATTTTCGTACTAATCATGTAAAACCAGAGATTTCATAAATAAAATTAATATGTAATGATAGACAAAATGCATATTTATAATGTAAAAATGCTCCTTCTCCATTTTTTTGCATTTTCTTCATTCAATATAGAATTTTTGTTTTTTTAATCTGGGAACGTATTAATTGATATCCTGTAAGATATCATAGAAAATTGGGTTTCGAGATGCATATTTTTCAAGATACGAATCACGGTCAGGAACGAATTAAGTTCGTAAGTCGAGGTACCACTGTACTTGGATTTTTCATTACTGATTATGAATCCTATTTCTCAGCAGCAACATTGAAAACAACCTTATTTGAAATAATATTCAGATCATCTGCATATTTTAAAATCTTGTAGTATTCATGCAGCTATAGACCTCAGCGGTTCGTAGCACTTTCCTTAAACTATCTCCATCACAAGGTTAAATAGTAAAGGTGAAGTAGTATCGCTTTGTTTGATTCCGATATGGAATCTATTATGTAGCTTACAAATCTAAACTGACATCGAGTTACATCGTTCTCCCAGTAAAGTAAAGCACGAACCGCCTCTGTGAGGTTGCACTTCTTGTCGTTGCGATGTCAGTGATGAGGCTTGCTGGTCGTTTAGGATTTGCAGTTTACCATCAAGTGCTCGTAATGTAGTCATATGGCTCATGTTTTGTACGGAATATCAAGAAGCATATTGTTTTCGTGTTTTACTCCAATCTATTGAAATATATCATCCATATGAATTGTACGCATGTCTCAGCTTCAAAAAGTTCCTGGAATCGGCACTTCCTATTTGAAATAGTGACCGTTCTAGGTAAATTATGGTCTCATAAGTTAACAGTGCTCATGAAGTCACAGCATGGCTGAAGTGACATTGTCCATATTGAGACAGTAGCAATGGTAGAGTGAGTTATGGGTTAGTCGGTTAGTCGATAAGATCTATAATTAACTATAATTATTTCCAATAGCTTTTGTCTCTACCCATCTGAGAACACTGCTAAAGAAACCAACGTTTTTCACCTACTCGTTCCTTGTCTTTCTGGGTATCCCGCCAATTCTGTACACGTCCGTAACATCCTAGCTATCCCGCTTATATTGTCTGTTCTACCAGATTTGTATATAAGTTCGTCATTTTAATGTGGGTTTTCCTCTCGTTTCTCTTCGTTTGTGTTTGGCACTTATTATACTGCTTTGTCGTTAGTAATACGTTTTATATTCTCCATCCACCATATGCGTGCTATTTTAACGTTGCAGACAACATCCTAACTATTGAACAAGTTGTATAGGTCAAAATTATATTTCTGAAATGCCACACGCCGTTTTCTTTTGTGGTATCAAATATACAGTAGTTAGTACTACATGTTCTCAAAGATGACCCTCGATTTTGAAACAACCTCTGTATGTCATTTGCTATACGGCGACGTTAGACACAAAACATATTCTGTCATGTTTTATGTGTCTTGCTTTGCGACCCTAGCTTAAGTCATAAGCCGTAAACTGAAATTATACACAAAACAGGTATGTGACCCCAGCTTTAACGATTTTTTACATCCTTGGCATACACATTTCTTGGTTTCAAAATGCTTTTAACTTATATTTGTATTGCGTTTTTTGGACCATCGTAGAGACTCTGTATTCTTTGAATAAGTTCTCTTTTTATTAATTTTTTTAAAGCTACCCATGCACTCAGGGGCGCCACGATTTTACCCGCCGCCCAGGTGCAACCATCATATTGCAGCTATTAAAAATGGGCGCGAGTTTAAAAGTCGCATGTAGAAAATTAAATCAATACTGCCTCCATCATACGAACGTTCGTATTTTGAAATATGGAAGGAGGACAGAAGGCCGCATATGCCCGGTATATTCACTGGAAACAACACCGAACATTTCGAGTACTGATCTTTCTGTGCTAACAGTTAATTAATTATTTTTTAACAATAAATTTATTAAATACTTAAGCCCAAAAATAAAAAATCGCCCCCCTTCAAAACTGCCGTCAGGGGGAACACTATTGCACCCTTGGGTTGCGGCGGTCCTGCATATGCCATTTATTTCTATACGATTTACGTTTTTTTACGTCTATAAAATAGAGGTATAGGTCATGGTGCTTCTTTCAGTACCTTTTCGAATATTTGTATCAGAACAAGAACTGTGTCTAGAACTCCCCTATAGGGCTGAAATCCATGTTGCCTATTTTCTATAGATGAATCTACCTTGCTGATCAGATCAAAATCTCAAAACGATCTTTTTTTAAAAAATGATGCGTTAATTCTTAATTCGCATATCTGGTTTTCATCAAACAAACTATGCTTGAATATTGACAATACAAAAAAATTTTTAATTATTTTAAAGCATTCTGAGTTTACTAATCCAGGGTCAGTAAATTTTCTAGGCGTTCATATAGACTCCACGTTGACTAGTAACCATCATGTTCAAAATCTGGCAACTAAGCTATGTAGAACAATATATTTATTTCAAAACCTCGTTGACTGTGTATCTGTGAACGTTTTAAAAATGTCCTACTATGCTCTATTTAAATCTCACATCTTTTACGCCCTGCTGGCTTGCCGCGCTTCAGCAAAACGAATTTTTGCCTTACAAAGACGAGTTGTTAGAATCATTTCTGGGACAACTTACCGAGCGGATTGTAAGCATGCTTTCAGAGATTTAAAAATTATGACTTTGCCATCTCTTTATATTTACCAGTGTTTAACTTTCGTTTAACTAATTTTTATTTAGGTTTTACAAGATTGCTGAAAACTAGAAATTGTAACATCTTTGCAATTAAATTTTTAAATGTATTGCCCGATAATGTTAAATCTCTCAGATTAAATAAATTTCAGGCTAAAGACAAGGATTTCTTGGAATCTAATCCGTTTTATTCATTTGAAGAATATTTAAATTTTAATATAAATAGTGTGAACTGGAACTGTTGACTCCAAGTATTTTGTATTTTTTTAATTTTGTATTTTTTACTATTTTATTCTCATTTTATAATATTTTACATTGCTTGCAATTTCAGTAGTTTAAAGTTACTATTTATATATTTAACTTGACTGACAAAAAACATGCTCTGTACGTGTAATTTTTGTCAATAAACATTATTATTATTATTACCTTATATATAGGTAGATAATATACTTAATGATAAAGAGAAGGATATCAGTTGATGACAGCGTCTTTAAATTATCTCTAGACTGTCGTAAGAGTGGTGTAATGCGCCTTAAATCAAATTATTTAGTAGTTTCTATTATATAGTATATGTTATCCTAACCTAACATAACCTCATAAAATAAATGTGAGAGCATCATAGAAAGAATGTTGTTAAAACAGCTTAAAAGCCCGTTGCTCCTTGAGTTGAATCCGGCAAGTGAGCACTAGAGAAAAATAGGATATATCAGATATCAAGACGACTAATATTCAGCAATCAGAAGCGTAGAAGAGAGCCGACGAACGCCAAGAAGTTAGTCGTCACTATTTCAGAGAAAATAAAAAATCCAACCCTGTAATATGTTTACATTTGTATCACATTACATCACTTTTAATGTCAGTTGTGTGTTTAACTCAGATGGAGTTGGTGACTGCTCTGTATCCCTACAAAATCAGCGGTCTTTAACTTGTTTTCACAACAAACTGTTTGGTGTTCATTCAGAATTAGCCCGAAAATGTTTACAATTCACATTGAAAAGACAAGTTTTCTCTTACAACTCCCGCAAAATATTAAAGACACCTGATCAGTATCATGTTTCGATCCACCCTGGTTTTCCTGTATTATATATTGTGTCCTAGATTTCCTCGCTGGAGCATGGGGCCTTTACAAAGTCGCGCCTATGGGGTCTGTGAAGAGCAAGCCTCTTCACCTGGCGCCAGGTAGTTCCGTGGGCATCAAGTTCTTTGTGTATCGTTCTCCTCCATGTGGATACAGAGGAACCTCTACGACGGCTTTCCTGAGGGTTCCACTCTAATGCCATTCTGGAGATATCGTTTACTGCCTTCCGGAGGGTATGCCCAAACCAGTTCCACTTTCCTGTCTGAATTTCCAAGTGGATAGGTTTTTGTGCTGTCGATTCCCAAAGATGAGTATTGGGAATATGATCTGACCAAGTAATGCGAAAAAATCTGCGCAGACATCTGTTAATAAAAATCTGTTTCCTGTATCAATAAGTACTAATTTTTTGAGTTTCGTCATGCTAAATTATTTTTATCTCTTAACCCATTAATGGCCAAAGGTTCGTACACGCAACCTTTTAGAAATTATTTTTTTAAGGAAAGCAATTGTTTAATTTTTATTGCATAATTATTGTACAAGCATTACTAGGATGCAATAGCTTCCTGAATATTTTATTTCGCAGTTTATTTAAAGAGTATATTTTTTTAAATATTTTGAAATTGGTCAATTTTGAAGATATTACTGATTTATAAAAGCAGGCATTTTCTATACACTTGTTGGTAATATAAAAAATATTTATATAGTCAAACCGTATGAGAAGATTGTTATGAATTATCGTATTTTGAAAAAATATAAATTTTATCTGTCATGTTGCTGTGTACATCATTCAAATTTATGGGGTGCGTATACGCACCTTTGGCCAAATCAGTGAAATGTACAGGCGTGATTCATCATCGACAAGTCTCATCTTGTCTTAGCCATCTAATCTATTGTTCATTTCTACTGTGTGTTCTTTCATAGTTCAGTATATGTATTTACAGAATAAGTATAGTGAAAATAAAAATTAGTTGTACAATTGTCAAATGATAGTAAAATTTCTTAATTGGTCACGCATAGCAGTTGCTCTTATGAAATATCAGAGTAATGCAGATACTGATGGAGAAGCAACAAATTCAAACTATGGGCGTCCTTTAAAAAACAGTTTATCAGATGTCATCAGATTTGATAATATTGGTCATCTGATAAGAAGCATGAAACGAATGTAAAAAAAATGCAGTTTGTGTAAAAGCAACTCCATTTATTTATGTGAAAAATGTAAAGTACATATGTGCCCAGAGTGTTTTGAAATGTTTCATTCCAAATAAGTTCATATTTCATTATTTGCTTATTTGTTTACTTATATTTGATATTGTTATTAGCCAAGGGTGCGTATACGCATCCTTATATTCCTGTAGAGTTAAGCATACATATTTTTTCAAAATGCAATAATTGTCTAAGTTGATGTATTTTAATTAAGTTGCATTACAAGTTTTGTGAAAAATATTTTTTCTTAATAGCTTGGTCATTAATGTGTTAACTCTATAGCCCACAGGATGTGTTCTAAAATTCTGAAATAATTTTATATAATGTAGGTTGATGTGACCAAAAGTAGTATAACGAGATTTTTTTATTAGATTGGTTTTACGAAAAAAATCGATTTTTTTGGGTAATTGAAAATATTTCTTATTATTTAATTTATTTTAGGGTAATGAAAGCTCTTTAAATATTTTGTCGCTAACTAAATTCAAACTTGAAATATCTCACTTATTATGTATATTAAATTATATAGTAGCTAATTTGTTTGTGACTTCGGGGTAAATTCAGAAATTACATACCGATTTGAAAAATTCTTTGAATGCTGTATAACTTAGACCTCCTTGAGTGTTATCAGTGGTTCTCAAACGGGTAGACGCGACGCCCTGGTGTATTGCAAAAGCAACTTAATGAACAGATTTGCAAAATTCTTACAGTGGTGGACTTCTTGAGTGTTATAGGAATTCCTGAATGTTACAGGCCTTTCTGAGTGATATAGGCCATATCAGTGTTTCTCAAACAAGGGGGTACGAGCCCTGTTGTGCCGCGTAAGAAAATTAATGAACCAATAACATAGGGTATGTAGCACAGAGCATATCAGTGTTTCTCAACTGGCAAAGCGCGATCCCCTGGTGTACCGCAAAAACAAAGTACTGGACCGATTTATAAAATTATTTCCGCAAATTATAGCTTATACTTTTCTGAGTAACTTAAAGTATATCAGTGTCTCTCACCTAAGAGGGGGTTGAGACACCCTGGTGTGCCGCGATAGTAAACTACTGAACCGGTTTAAAAATTTCATTCAGTGCTGTATAGCTTAGACCAGAGTTTTCCAAACTTTTTGAGCCGGGACGCACTTTTCACGAGAAGAATTCATCGCGGAGCACTATCGTTGCTATACAGGGTGTTAGGTAAATGTCCGGCACAATTTAAAAGACAGCATGGTGACGTAGAATGCAATCGATTTTTCCATTGCCAATTTTCTCTAAAATGTGAATTTCGGCCAAAAATAAACAAACAAAAAGATGCCCCAAATTTTAAAAACCACTGACTTTTTTTATTCTTCATATTAATCCAGAAGTTGTGTAGTTGCCATAGAGAAACAAACACGTACTTTGATATTCTATTATTGAACTACAGTTAAAATATTTTTTCTCTATGGCAACTACATATACTCGCGGAGCACTTGGTGTCTGCGGAGCACAGTTTGGGAAACTTTGGCTTAGACCTTTTTGAGTAACATAGGTTAGATGAGAACATCAATGGATTATACAAATATAACATATATTTGCCTTGCAGAACATACAAAATTAAAATAAAATAAATATAATTGGCCCATGTTGGATCGGCCGGAGTACAAATAAAATTTTGGAAAACCTTTGGAGTCTCTGGCCTAAAAGTAAACAATTGGTAATCGCTGATCGGTAATACAAGCTATTAAAGTATAAAAACGAAACTACATACGTGCAAGTATCGACAAATGCGATACTCAACAATTTAATAAAATAATGTAAAGAGGAGTTTACTCTCCGTAACAGATTTCTTAATCCTATACCCGATTAAAACTTATACATTTAAATGTGTGTCCAAGATTGCAGTCCACTGGTCTAATATATAAACGTGCCGAAGAAGATATTTTGAAAATCGTGGGCGGTATCGCTGTTAAATATTACACACTCAGTCAGATGAAAATCAAGAAGATCCATTAAGGGGAAGTTAATGCTTCCGCAAATCCCAAATAGATACAATGAAATTAGTGAATTATGTTACATAAAGAGATGTTGCGTAAATTCCAGTTGTTTTCTTTCTTTAATTTAATCCAAGACTAAAGCGAAAAGATTTGTTACTCTACGGTGAAATCCTATCAACTCAATGCGAGGTAAGTTTCAAGTACCAAGCACCTCGCCAAGCTAAAATAAGACTTAACACCAGTGTCGTACACTGGGAAATAAATAAGAAGGCACATACAATGTGATAAAAATTTTAACTTCATATTTTCACCAGGAATTTAGGAATTGAAAGGTACCAGGCGAAAATTGGATTTTTTGCTTAGTATTAAGGTAAAACGTATAATGTGAAAGACAATACTTCCTTCAAAATTTCAGTGCTATCCGACTTCCAACTCAACTTCCAGTCAGAGATTCAATAGTTCTTTAGGCACACAAACTTTACATTTATTTTTATGCTGCACTGTTTTATTTATTCTGACATTTTTAATAAACCTGATTGAGATTTGGTTTAGTAAATAAAAACTATACTGGCTAATGGTTAATACCTATATAATTAAATATAAACTAGCATAATTCAACGATATTTATGAATTAGTTACTATAACCAAATTTTTATCTGTCAGGCAGTGGCAGTGGAGAGAAGGACAGAAACAAAAGACAGGTGTTGAATGTCTATTTATGTCGCTTTTTACATCAGAAAGTCGTTTTAAAAGTTTAAATTACGTTAGAAGTTTGGAACTGTACTGAGAAGTATAATGTAAAGCAGCATTTATATGAGTGAGGCCCAACCGACGGGCCCAAAGAAGAAGATATTAATGTAATTTCTAATTCGAATTTCATATCTGAATTAAATGCGCCATCCTCCAAAAAATATCCGAGCACTTACAACCTATTATTCTTTAGTTTTTCGTGAAAGTGTCAATAAAGAAACAAGCCTCGTTTACTTTAGTAAACTTTTAAAAACAATAATAATAATCTCTGACCGATGAAACACTTAGAAGGTATTTTCAGATTTTGATGATTCATCTTACAACTGCGCATGCGAATTATAAGATACTATATATTTTCTATTAAACATTTTTGAACGCATAATTTTACGGAAAATTTTCGGTCCTGTCCAAGACGATGGAATATAGAGAAACCGAAGAAATGATGAGCTGCGCGACCTTCGTAATGAACCGGATGTGATTGGCTTCATAAAAAGCTCCAGAATACGTTGAATCGGACACGTAATCAGAATGACCAACAACATGCCAGTGAGAAGAGTATTCAATAGCGTTCCAGGTACAAACAGATTAAGAGGAAGACCTCGAATAAGATGGGTGGACAATATGCATAAAGACCTGCAAAAAATCGATGCCCATAATTGGAGAAGATTAGCGCGTGACCGCGGAAGATGGAAGAAGTTTGTGGAGGCAGCAAAAACCCTTTAAGGGTTGTAAAAGCCAATTGATTGATTGATATATATTTTATATTAGTGTTTATTGTAGTGGCTCTTAACTTTTTCAAAGCGGCGGATTATTTTCGATTATAATAACACCAAAATCAATAACGTTTATATGAACGGCAACTCAGTCATAATTTTGGGGAACATTTGTAACAAGATCAAGAAAGACTAGTGTTCCGCGGAACACCTGTTAAGTGACACCCTCTATAGCATGAAAACAGGATTCCTTGTTCAAAGTAATATAAATAAGGTGGACCTTCAAGATGTGGGGTGTTTATTATGGGCAGATCATGTAAAAATTGAGTCCTGCAGAGAATGGAAAAACTTTGAGAACTACTTTAGACCATCAAGAAACGAAAACTGGAATATCTGGACCTTATAATGATAGGAATGTAGTATGAACGGAAACAACTTATCATTGAGGTATAGAAAAAAGTGCGGTTAAAGAAGAACTTCATGGCTAAATAATCTTCGAGAGTGTAAAACAGAATAGCTGTACTGATTACCAACTATTGCAGATGAGTAAAATAAGAAAACTGATTGAAAAACATATTTGGTAATATTAATTATGGTGTGTCCAGCATATATGACGTGTACGCCACTGCTAAATACCTATCCGCATGTATATTTTCTCCTTTCTTTCTCGATGATTCCGACAGACTTCGCGAATCGTTTAAAATCGTGATTTATTATGTTTTAACCAAAAGTACCTGCTTCCAAGCGTCTCAAAAATTATTAATGGCCTAATGATATTTTACCAATGGTAAAAATATCTTTTTAATTCACATTGATTTTTGAGCTTTGCGGAAATACTTTCCATAGATAATATATGTACATATTATATCTATGAAAATAATAATTTCCATAGATATAATATGCAGATGGGACCACTTTTGTCATATTTCGAGTCGGAGAACCGCGATGAACCTTCTTTTTGAACTATTTTTTTGTCTCTGGAGTGTAATAATGGACCTACGTTACATTTATTGTCACGAATCGACGTAAAAATTTGCCGGACTTTTATTCAAACAGCTTGATATCGAATGAGTTTGTTTTCCACAGAAAACAAACCCATTTTGCCGCTAGCTTCTGCATACCCAGTTCCTCGGTTAAAATAAATCGGTAATTTAAAACGATATAGTGGACTCTATTAACAATTTTGAGTTTTGTGGCTGTTTCCGGACGTCCGCTATTGCGATCATCAATGACATTGGTTGTTCCTCTCTTGAACTCATTCATCCTACGACAAATGGTTGCACATTCTCACCAAAAGTTTTAACAATATCGTCATGGATTAACTTCGCTGCGCTGTCCATCCAATAATTTCTGAGTTAATCTGAATTAATTATATTGCGAATAAAACAAGGTGGACAAGGTGAAATTACAGATGGTTTGTTGAGCAGAAAACACAAAATGCTATATAGCGATGTCGTATAGCAAATTCTCTTCGAACTTCCTTGTCCAGTTAATGTTTTTTTCTATTTCACTTTGCTGGCCAAATGATCATCTTTCATGGCCTAGATGCACAGTACTTTTTTGGTATGGATGTTTGGTTTAGCTGTTGACGTTGATGGCTGACTTGGGTTTAGTTATGACTATACGATTAAGGATTGTTGTATATATTTCGTCGCCAGTAACAATTCCTCACAAAACTATTTCTCCCATTTTGAGCTGCAGACAGTTTGTTGAGCAACAAGAGCAACATGCAAGTATAACCGTGCAGCAAAATGCTCTTCCAGCTTCTTGGTACAGTACATGATCTTTTTTGTTTAGTTTCATCGCAAAAGGACTTTGTAACATAGGTTTACACGTTTGCCATAAATGTTGATAGCTCGGCGAAGTCTAATCATAAATATGTGGCCATGAATATGCGAAGCGAAAATTGGTGCGTTAAAATATTTTTAGCAATGTTTTCAGTCGAAATATTTCTGATTTTGTAAAATTTCACATCTAAAGATCTATACAGTCTTTTTACTTTTTAAATAAGTCATTCATATACTCTTCTTGAACCTGAGACTTTTAATTGCTCTCAATTCGTTAAAAGGACACCATTTTCAAACGACAGTAGAGATAAAAGAAAATTCTAAGGCTGATCTAAGAGATATTCCAAAAGTACATTCAAATAAAGCTTCCAAAAGCGCAGAGGACTAATTCGAAGGATGTTTTATAATTTTACTTTTTATTGTTTTGTAATTCTAATCCGGATATGGTATGATCAAACCTAGTAAGTCGGCGAGAATTTACTTGCCGATGACGCTTAAAATAATCTTATGATTCAACCGAAAAGAAAATAAAAAATTCATTTCATTTCAGTCCATCTATTGATGGAAACGTTGCATGTACAAAAACACGCATCCGTTTATGTGAATATATTCGAATATAAGAGACAAAGAAAACCAATTAGAAACAGATATATATTTGTTTATCTGCTCCCAATCCATCACCGCCATCTGGTTTCTCGACGAGTATATATCCATATATCATCCATACATCAAAGCGTAATTTTTAGAGATTCTGACTTGTCTTCCATTTAAAATTTCCTAGCACAGACATGTAGTAAATGGAAGAATGATAAGGATTTATGGAACGGCCTTATTTAGAACGTTTTATTTTACATTTTCTAAGTTTTCAATATGTAGGGCGCGGGGCGCAAGTAATATCAGAGGGTATGTAGTGTAAGATGGTGTACTGACCTCATTGATGTGTTTGTAGGTCTTGATGAGGTCGACGGAGAGCTTGCGTAGGGGCGCGGTGGATGGCTCCCGGAAGTGGTGCGGGATGCGGGCCTGCATGGCCTGGATATCGGAGGGCGTGCCGCCGGTGCCTGCGCCCGCCATGCTCGCCGTCAGCTGCTCCTCGGCCACCAGCCTCCCATACAGCGGCACGTGTCTCTGCCTCCCCGTCGTACCATCGCCACTGCCGCCTGGCACTGAAATAACATCAAATCAGTCAAATGTACACAATAACCACCTGTATTCATAAACAAATATATATTATAAATAACAACCTGTCTCAACGCAATTTCGATAAACGTGATTATACAGAATGTCCTAGCAAGAATCTGCCAAGCTTCAAGGGAGTATGTCATCGTTAAAAAAGTCATATCAGCATAAATACGATTCGAAAAAGTTATAGAGTTATAGCTTAAAAAGAAAAATGTACGATATTATATAATTACTGAAATTGTGCATCTTGGACATAATTCTTAAGAATAAGTGATACAAATAAGTCTAATTTAAATAGCAGACGAAGCATATCACAATGAAACGAATCACTCTAACAAAGTACTTGTTCATTGACTGTGTGGAAAAAAAAATACTATATAACCTGTTGCGCATTGATTCGTCTTATTTTCGATAGTTGTTATGGTTAAATAGTAATAAGAAACTAAATTAATGTGAAGTGTGAATTTTCCCACATTTCAGG
Source organism: Liopterus haemorrhoidalis (assembly GCA_963971575.1). Classification (NCBI taxonomy): domain Eukaryota; kingdom Metazoa; phylum Arthropoda; class Insecta; order Coleoptera; family Dytiscidae; genus Liopterus; species Liopterus haemorrhoidalis. The sequence goes on from OZ020611.1 coordinate 63,096,899, forward strand.
TTTTCGAAGGCATTTTGTAAATGTAAGTGGCAAAGTTTTTGAAACCAGGTAGACCAGCGTTTCCCAACCATTTTTTACTCATGGCCGCCTTTTAAATTAAATTTATCTCTGTGGCCTACCTGCCATAAAAGTAACTGAATATAGTTAGTATAGGTCAGTCGTTTAATCAACGCAATTGATCATTTTGCGTCATAACTTCAATGACAAACATAGTGGCGAAAAATTAACTAAATCGATTTTTTTTGCATGTAAATTATAGACTAATATTGCTCTTCACTCTTTTATTTCACTAAAACATACCTTTTGAAGTCATATTTAATTTGTGTTCGATAGTCGTTTTGAATATTTACAAATTTTAAAAGTGTTTATTTAATATAGGGACATTTGTATTGGTATCGCTAAATAAAACGATGTTTACATGTGACATTTTATAATACGGTCTGATGTGTTTTGATACTTTGTTCACATATCGAACTTATAGTAATTTCTAAAAACCTTTTTTATTTAGTTTGTTGTTTATTTAGCAGTTTTGTGTTTAGTTATATATTTTCTTATAGATATTTTATAGACTTACATTGGATATTAAGTGTAGTGCATAGCTTTTTAGGTTAAATTCAACGTATTTCTGTTTTCTTTTCTTTGATCATATTTTTGGATCACATGATAGTTTATTTGTTTGTATTCTGTTCTTGACTGCAATGATTCGTCGACTGCCCTATATAAGAAAACTGCAGTTTATTACAAACAAACATTTATTTAAAATAAATATTTATGTTTTAATTGTTAATACATAGTATTTCATAAATATACAGGCTGCGCACACAGTTCGAGGGATCCGCGCTCTTGTTATTAGCTATAGCTCTTGGTAGTAGCAAACATGTCACGTGTTTATTTTTCGGCGTGTGGGATATCTCTGGTTTCTTATAAGTTTTAAATCGGAAACAAATATAATCTGTATACGATAGATCCAATTTGGTCCAACGATACTAAATCTTATAGTTTCTAAGTCAGTGGCATTTCAAGACTGCTTGATAGATAATGGACATCACGGGCCACATTCCTGTTAATCTTAAGTATTTGCGCTTTATAAACAAAAAGATCTCGTCCACTGGCGGCCCTGTTCCGTTATAAGGTAGGAAATTTTATTTTTGCGTTAGTGGACAACGAAGGATCGGCCCGACGGATCAGTCCCACCGCGGACCAAAGGATCCGGCACGTTGTATCAGTTACGCTGAAAATCCGTCTGTGTATGACAGGTTAATCACGCACACATCTGAAGGTTTAGCTACAAATTTGTCAAATGTGAGCACGACGTTGCGTTATATAATTGCTAAAAAAAAAAAAAAACTAAATTATTTTAACATAACGTTCATTTTAATATTTTAGTAAGACATTACAGATGTGAATTTTCGTGGCTCGCTCGGATGCTTCCGTGGCCCCCATTATTGATTTTCAATTGTGGCCCCTTAGAAATTCCCTGGGGCCCCCGTTAAAAACCATTGAGGTAGACGATTATAGTTGATAGTGAAAAACGAGAGAATAATAAAGAAGATTTATAAAGCAAAATTAAACACTAGTTGACCAGCCGAAAAACTTCGCAAAGGATGGACGAATTAGCGTAAATGAATTGAAGAATTGATATACAAAATACATAGAAGGCTCCCCCACTTTACATACGAAGAACTTATGTGAGTAGGATCTACTTACGCCCTTTTACCCAATTTATCCGCATAGCATGACCTATATAATGTATGTCAGGTTAACATTTGTCCTAAAAAGAGAGGGAAAAAGAAAGAAAGAGAGAAAGAGAAAATATAATCAAAATATATTAAAGTACAACTGATAAATAATCGTTTAAAAGCATAGTAACATAAAAAGTTCATAAACAAGGTATTGTAGTACAAATATGATTCGATAGTATCGAGTACAACTATCGTAAAGCTTAATTAAGCATCTTCTTACAAATATAAATTCTAATTTAATTCCAATGCTTTTATGTAGTCCACAATTCTTTATTACGATACCAGTACTAAACACATGCTTCACGTTAACGATACTTTTTGCAACTCTGTAATGCAAGAGTTATGTTATTTTTCATTTTATTTCTCCAGAGTTATTTTTGCGGCAACTGTTGCTTTAAGCCAAAATGCAATGGATGGTATAAGAGATTCCTTTATAAACTTATGACTTTATAAACACTGTCAACAGTCTTATAGGAAAAATAACAATATTATGGAGGATTATTTATTTGTGAAAGCTATGCGCGTGTAGTATATCAAATCTGGACTCGTTTTATACCAGTGGTGGCAAGCTTAGAGTTAAGAAGCAAGAGCCGAGTCGATGCGTTTTTATTATATGTGGCAGTTGCACGCCGAAACTGGATGGTGGCAAAAACCTTGGACAAGCATAAACAATACTCACAATTTTCAATCACATCGCGTTATTAAGTTGCTGTAACGCATTGTTTAAATTACAGTAATCTCTCGTTATTCGCGGTTACATTCCGCTGTGTTATTAATCAGTCAAGTGTTGAAAAATAGTTAGTTTTTGGCTCACAGTATCTATGATTATTAGCACCCATCATAGTTGTAAAATAGTAAGTGTACAATTACTATTTAGATATTCTAATAAATATACAAAATCACTACAATATTCCTCTTATTTTATTGTATTAACATTTAATAATTAGTGTCAGAAGTGTATGATGGTTCTTTGGGGAAAGATTCAATTTTAAATAATGGTAAAAATAAATAAATATAGTTGGGGTATCAAAAGGAAGTTACTGAAGGGCTATATTATTCGGGAGCTGAAGAGAGTGAACAGCTCGTAATTTAGGTACTTCTGGTAAAAAGGAGATTCTGGAAGAACGGGTAAGATTAGTAGTGATTGCAGATGAAGACAACGATGATGACAAGATGGCTTCATTTTGATGCCCCAACTATTTTCAATTTGTTATTTTTATCATTATTATAAATTAAATTTTCACCATATCGTACCAATGCTGACACCAATTATTACTTGTTAACAGTAAAATAAGACAAATCTGTAGTGATTTTATCATGACGATGATAACAAGATAATTGACGATGAAATCGAACTAGGAAAATCATAGACTATTCCAGAAAATTGAAGAATTTTTTAGAAATGTAGATGGATAAATGAAAAGAATAGCTGAAAGTTTCAGAAGACCATGCCCTGAAGATTATCGCCATTGCAAGAAGTATTAGGACAAAGATGACCCTTGTAAGAGGTACGTGATGACCAAAAGAAGGGTGGAATAACTAGACACCATGACAGGGACAACTTCAGAATGTAGAGTTGACATTTATTATCTGTTGGAAGAAAAACTTGGCGACAGACATTTTTAGCAGTTTCTGCAAAGATTCTAATACGAAAGAGTTTAATGGACTCAATAAGAAGTCTTGAAGACGAATGACGGTGTGCCAAAAAAGTAATGAGAATACTCAGTTCTGGAAATTCGCCCTCAAACAATACTGCTAAAAAACCGACTTAAGACAGATCTGCAAGAAGTTCATGATGGTACATCAGGAGATAAATTAGAAGTGGAGAGTTACATTGTTATAAAAAACTGGTGTACAATATGCATTATGTACACTGCAATAACGGGTCCTCAAAAAATGGAAGAAATGCAACGTTGGTCCATTTCAGGGATCCCCAAACTTTTTTGACCGTCGACCCCCAGAAGAGTTTTTCGACTTCGTATCGACCCCCTCTATTTTACAATTACGTTACTATAATAGAACAAGCAAAAAATACGCTTATGTGATTTCTTATATTGTTTATTGTACAGTGTTTTTTATTTATATTACATTTATCTAATATAATTATATCTAATTGCATTACAATAATATTATGTGACGGGTGTGGTTGGGTTCAAAATTAGTTAATTTCAGACTTAAATCGCCACGGAATTCTACATCTAACTTGTTTCTCTGTTTTGTCAGGATGGAATTAACATGGCTAAAACCAGCCTCAACCACTGTGTAGCTACACAGTTATATATTAAAATTATACTAGTAATTTTTAACTTTTTTCCATAGACCCCTAATCGACCCCTAACAATGTCATATCGACCCTCGGGGGTCGATATCGACCACTTTGGAGACCCCTGGTCTATTTGAACTACTAAAAGTTGATCGGCCCATTTGTTAACAAAGATTTCTTCTCGTTTCTTTCCTGATAGTTAAATATTATGATTATTTTCCAGAAAACCATTTTCAAACTGCTCAAATACACATTTAAACAGTGATTTAAATTTATTTCTTCGAAAATGTCCATTATAATTATAAAACTGTTCAATATTCGTCAATAAAAACAATATCAATAAAAAGTTGGACGTTTGTGGTTGCATAAACTTGAAAACAAGATTTTTCTCTATCGATTCAAGAATAACTGTCAAATTTCAACTTCATATCTTATGCATCATTTAAGATTCTCGACACATCGTTTATATGAAAATATGATAGAGGGGCAACATTTTCATTTCGATATTCTTCTCTTATATCCAAACATTTTTCTAAACTTACAACTGAAATAGTTTCATCAAGATTACCCATAAAAATATCTGATTTATAACATTTTCTGTAATAAAATAAAAACAAAAAAATTTATTTATTCTAAACCTTGTATAGTATTTCCAAAATGAAATGGTCACTCTTGTTAAGATGCTTAACAATGTGTTGTAATGGGTTTATGGCAGTAATCTTGAGACTCGTTGCTGTAAAATGAATTAAGAGGTATTAAGGTAATTTTAAATTTAAATAGAATAGATGTAACAGTAGTTCAATTGAAGTTTCTTAAACACCATTAAGGATATTTTCCTAATTTATAATCCTATTGTTTCTAAATTTTAGGGTTTGTTTTACTTGTTTGTTAGTTAATTTTCAACGTTTATAATGTGCATACATTAACAACATGGCTCTCTGGCTACCATTTGGTTTTGCAGAAATTCATAATTTCTGTAGTGAATATAGTGAACCTGTGCAAGGTGATTTGGAGTGCGAAAATGTGGACGTGGCTACTATTTTAAGGCTACCGCCATATTATTCTGTTTTAAACCCTATAGAACTAATATGGAGTCAATTAAAAGTTTATTTTATTTGTTTTATTTATTTTACATCGGCCTATTTCTGAAATGAGGCTAATAGCCGATGCCGGGGGCCAGCTCCTGTTCCAGGATGAGTGGTGAATGATTGTGAAATGGGAGTAATGTAAACATATTATTCTCGCCCGAATAATATCACCAATGGAGGAGAATCGAACCACTGACCGCACAATCCACACTGGCTTCACCAGTCCAAACTGCACGACATAATGCGCTCGGCCACTCCGTTGGGTCAATTAAAAGGTAATGTGTGCCGGGAAAATACAACACCGACAGAAAGTGACACTGTAGTACAATTAATTAAAGACGAAATAAGTGCAATAAGTAGTGATTTGTGGAAAAAATGTGTAGAACATGTAAAGACAATTGATTTTTTTTTTTTTTTATAATTCCACCAAATAAATCTTCAATAATTATTAATATAAATGAGAGTGGTAGTGACACAAACTCTAATAGTGATATAAACAATGATAATAGTGATAATGATTAATATTTTAATAATTTTAAATTACCATAAATTGACAAGTTCAAAAAAATAATGATTTTTGTTTGTGCAAATTTAAAGTATTTAATATAGACTTACAAAGACTTTAAAACAAAACTTTTTAACAGGTTGACTGCCATAGAAAATTACTTAAAAATGTTCAAGGTGCCAAGTTGAACATAAATGTTATGTTGGTCTATAGTCTATCTCAGAAAGAGCGATAGTAATAAATATTTTTGTCGGGTAGTTACCAGTGGCGTGCACATTTTAAACACGTTTAAATTGGTTTTGTGTATTTCTATATTACTATTTATCATTTTATTAAACGCACGCCTGTGACCATATTTATCATATCATTAAACTCACGCCTGTGATCATATTAATCTTCAAAATTTTAGGGTAAAATCTATTGTGTTTAACCCTAGTTCGTATTCCCATATAAGATGTGCGGCACACTCCGTTGTTTTTTAACAATATTTCGTTTCGAACTATTCATATTTTGTATGCCGCTTCTGTGTGAAAACACAATAACTTTTTACAAATAATAAATTTTATTAATATCGCTCTTTCTGAGATAGACTATAGAAACATGTCAAGGGTTTGTTTTTATATTTTTGTTTAATTAACCAATATTATTTTCGCACTTACTTAGAACTTTTGTATGCCACAGCGGTCGTCCAACGTCCAATTTTATGCACGACCGCTAGCATAATATTCACGAAAATAATTCATAGTATTCTAGTGGTCGTATACGACCGCTCGGGCATACGGGGAAATACTAGCTGGCGGTCGTATACGACCTCTTGGCAGTCAACCTGTTAAACATGCCTATATTTATAATTCAAATATAGCCAGTCCAAAGCCTGATAAAAATGTGAAGGAATGACATGTGAGTATATACATTTCATTCTAAATAGCATATAAGAAAACACGTTTATTTTAAATAATTATTACGGTCCTGGCAACTACTTTTAACAGAACTATAAACTCAGCAGGTATAATGGTTATACTGTTAGTCATTATTGGAATCAGCAAGTGAGACCGGCCATTTCATTTTGGAAATACTATACTATTTATGTTTATATATATTACATATATCAGAATGTTCCTTAAATTATAAAATTATTTTTGTATTAATATATTCTGATAAAATGTACAAAAAATATTTCAATATTTGCCCTAGTAACCTCAAAATTTGATGTAGAAACTACTTAAAAATAATGATAAATTGAAAGTCTCTTCAAATATGAGTTGTGTATACATCCATTTCAAATTATTTATTATTATAAAATGCTTTCAAAACCAAACCAGCGAGCAGAAGTCGAAAGAATAATAATCCAGAGTGATATAGGGTATTCCGAGTTTCATCACTGGATTTATGGAAATTTACTGTAAAAACCTATTCTACGACAGCAATATTAATTTATGTATCATGAACTTGTATTTGATTAAAATTACATCTTGAGCGGGGGACTCAAGATTTAAATTCTCAGTATTTTTCCTATATGCGGGGAAAAGAACTCATAAATGCATATGCATAAAATTACAAATCTCTGGGTCAAGCCGTTTGGCATATAAGTGACGCTGTAAGGTGTTCTTGGTTATCCAACGAAACCTTAATAATAATTGGGAAGAAAGTTTGAAAATCGTAAAACGTGAGTTAATACATTAAAAAAAAAAAAAAGAGAAAGGACAATATTGGTATACAAGATACATGGAATAACCGGATACTTGTTAATTATGGACAATTAGTATTAGTACGATACTAAAGCCACGTTTATAATAAACCAATAACATAATGCATAAGGATGGAACAAAAGTTTTGACCAATCAGAACATCTGTTTTTAACAGAACAAAGAAACTAGTGTATCATTATCAGAACTATACACTATCAGTCACACATATATCAGTCTATCACACATATGAGTCATACGAGGGCGACATGCAAAGTAAAGTGAGTGTAATGTTTTTTTTTTTTTCATTCAATTTTTATTTCTCTACATAATCACATAGTTTTGACTATTTTTAGCATGATGTCTGTCTGTCTGTCTGTCCGTCCGTCTGTCTGTCTGTCGGTCTGTGTACACGTGCAGAGCAAATTTGGCTAAAAGGATTTTTATGAAACTTCATATTTAAGCTTTTGACATCAATGGCACGAGTAGATCAACTTTTGGTAAAAATCGGTAGGTGAAAATCGACTCGATTTTAATATTTCATAACAGAAAAATATTTCGAAAAATAAATTTAACAATGGTTGGTATAAAAGCAATAACTAACAACTTTTATTTAAGATATTTTTTTATAAAACGAAAAAATTTTGAAAAATTTGAACTTGTAAAAAAAGTATCTATTTTTTCATACTTATATGTAACGCTTCCATGGTCATGATAAATATTATTTCTGGTACAAAATATTAGGCCAAGTTATTTCTACTCTGCTGCTAGAATGTATTTTATACAAGTAGTTTGTGATGGCGGTCGGTCCTGTGGAGGCCATAGCTGATTTTTCTTGAATTGCAATGCCGCCGAAATGGGCAGGTTGTGGTGTTAAAGAATTTTATTTCTGACCAGATCAGGATGTTCTTCGCGAATATCATTCAACAAATGATGAAGGGCAACAAAATATTGTTCGTTCAATGTTTGGTCCTTGGCATCCATCGTAAGCATTGCTTAGCACATCCAGTTCGTCGGTTAAAATATAACACGTTCCTTCGATATGCCAGCTATCTCTGCTACCTCTGATAACTTTAGTTGTCCGACATTTAAAATGACATAGTAGATTGCGTCAACAATTTTCGGTGTTGTAGCGCTTTCGGACGTCCGCTATAGCGATCATACTTGACACTAATTCTTCCTCTCTTGAACTCATTCACCCAGCAGCAAATAGTTGCATTTGAAGGACATTCCCACCCAATATATAAACCATATCGTCATGAATTACTTTCGCCGAAAACTCTTTTTTAAAGATACTTAATGACCGTAATGTTTAAAAATTTCCATTCCTTAAACAAAATCACACTGACTGCTTCCCGGTACTGTTAAAAACAAACTAAATGACCGAATGGAATCAAATTTTACTGACTTATTACAGAACATAATCTCACATATCTAATTTTACCAGCGCTATCTATGCCTAGGACTTCGCACTACTTTTCATCCCACCCTCGAACTGTTTAACGTGGGATCTTTTGCCTTTGGGGAAATTTTCATGGGTTTATACTTAGGTAGCGAGCACTCGTCTTTTAAAGGAAGCACGACTAGGGAACTATTATACAATTTTTTTTGCCGGTACAAGGAGCTCAACAATAATACATTATGGTACCTGATGCACAGCTAATCATAATCTAACCAACTGCACTACAGTCATACTCATCATTTAATATTTATTAACTACGGAATAAAATTAACTAAAGAAATAAGAGATGTTAAAAATAAGTGTGATCCGTAATCAAGTTTACATTGTATAAATTTCCGATGTTAAGTATATCGGAAGCAGACCATTCTTTAGAGTTTTCATCTAAGACATAAACGATTGTTTACGACGCCATCCGGTGTCGATAATTCTCTTAAAAAGAAAACGGTACATTTTGTAAAGCCACCCCCTGATTACAATCATCAATTATTTTCAGTTGCTGCAGTGTTGACCCGATCTAAAGGTATACTCTAATGTAAGCAGAGAACAACGCGGAGGACGCGGACGACGTCGCTGTTTATGCGTCTGGCGTACCAGATCTCTCCCTCTCTATTCAATGTTCACTCTCTTTATTTAGCGTCGAGACATAGACATTCGAGCGCCACGACGCTTGCTTCGGTATTGTACAATAATATTTAGTAACAACATATGATACCCGACATTAATAATATAGAATATTTAGAGACTATCTTTACACTTTTTCGTATTTGATCTTGGTTTATCCATATGAACACAGCGTGTTTTTATGTTTTGAACGAATATGAGATTATAAAAATAGTGTGATATTTATGTTTGAAAGGAAGATGGAGAACAAACAGCTATAAGGAAAACTAAGAACAAGATGGCAGATGAAACAACCAGATCCATAAATAAGAATTACTATCACCAGATTGATATTATTACGGCGTATCTACTTTGTTTTAATTGGCATATTTTCGTGATAATATCAGCACCTATCTTAAAGGCGTCCGAACAACAGTTCATCTACACATGTCTTGCAAGCCCTGGTTTCTTACTCATAACTAAGTACTAGAGGCGAGAAACTTGTTCCCTTGTACTCTTATTCCCTGACACTCATGTTCTTGAAACAAATAAAGTGTTCATTGTTCAAGGTTCGTTGGTGTAGACACGATATTATACAGGATGTAATACGCCACCTGTCTACCCATTTTTTTCTTGAAAATGCGATGTGTCAGTAAGTCCGGAAAAAGTGTTGATTGCCGAAAGAATTGAATGGTAGTACTGAAATTTTCCGGAACAAACTGAAAGTACAGGATATCAGGGACAACTAAGGGACTCAGGGACAGATAAATATGATAAGGCTGCCAACCGTCGCAATTTGGCGGGACGGTCCCGGATTAGCGACCCATGGCCCGCTTTACTATTGATACCTAAATTCGCCCCGGAAAATTATTAATTGTCCCGCATTTGGAAATATAGCACTTATTCTAAAATAATAATATTGCTTTAATAAAAATTTTAACTAAATATTAACGATTTATTTTAAATCAAAATTTAAATTAAATTAAAATAAATGGACATTTAAATTAAACATCTTGATATGTTCATAATATCTTTGAAAATATTTTGCAATGGTCCAATACTAATGCGGACACCGTTTTTTTGGACTTTTGCCATTGCTGATAGTACTAGGCTAGAATAGTACAATATAATGAGTATTAAGTATCAAAAAGACAGGTATAATACTTCATGAGTTATATAAATATACTCGGAAGTTTCGGAAACTGCTCAACAATCTGTTCCGTCTTCAGCGATCACGAGAAGTGATAAACATTTCAATTTACTTCGAGTTTTTATACCGGGTATTGTAAGAGTGGGACCAGGTTATAGGTGTGTTGCTATTGGTTGGGTGGTTGGGATCAGCTATAGGTAGGGACGGAACTATCTGTCGAAAATGAACGACAGGATTAAGGTTGTTTCTCACATTATTGTGTGTTATTAATGAGTTGTTTGTTGCCGTCTTAGTGATTTGAGGATTAGAAAGATTGTTTTGAATAATAGAAAGCCAGAGTTGAGGAAATTCTATGCTAGCTTGGCTAGCTTGACAGCATCTCGAGAGTTTTCGATCAAAACAGAACTCTTTCAATTTTCTTTTGAACTTCTTTTCCTCATACATTAAGGGTTTAGCATCTTTCCATTGGAAATGGTGTTCATTTTCCCAAGCATGTTCAGCCAGTTTGGAACTGTAAATTTCGCCCTGCTGAACTTTTTTTTTATGCTCGTTGACCCTCACATGCAAAGATCTACAAGTCTCGCCAATATACTGTTTCTCGCACTGGTAACGTCCGAATATATTTTATATAACTCATGAAGTATTTTATCTTTTTGATACTAATACTCATTATATGGTATTATTCTAGCCAAATACTATCAGCAATGGCAAACGTCTAAAATAACGGTATCCGCATTGATATCTTCACCCTGTTAGCAGTTAGCAGGGGATTTCCTTTAATATAATATTAACTACTTAATATAATATTAACTACACATTCAGTATGTGTTTTGTCTACTTTTAACAAATGGACCCATTGAGCGAGTATTCTCCCTTGTAAATGCAATGTGGACGTCTGAAAAAACAGCGCTTAAAATTGAGACTGTTCATGCAATGTTGCAAGTAAAATTTAAAATGGGAAAATGTGAGAACTTTTATGAAATTTTGAACTCTGACTCCTTGAACTGCTGAAGAAAATTCACAGTGTGCAAAATATGATTTTAAAAGACATGCATTTTTCCTCGAATCCGTATCGAGCAATGGTGACTATTGCTCAGCACGGACAGGTTTTATCAGACGATAAAATATGTTTATTCATATTTCTACTATTCAGAAGACGATTTCAGATCAAAACTGAATTGAAAAACCTACAGTTGAAGGTATTTTATTAATAAAATTGATGAAATGTGTAAAAAATAAGTAAGAGTTGATAAAGATAATGCAGTATTTTAAGGTTTTAACACATTTTCATAAATTTTGAAAATTTTTGCTGACCATAAAATTGTCTTCAGTTAAAAATGCTATTAACGGAAAAGAAAGTAAGAATTAAGAAAGTAAGAATCAGTTTTGAGTTATCAAAATATATTTTAAGGGTCGTTCGAACGTTTTAAATGTTAAACCTATCTGTAGATACGTTCAAATAAGTTAAGGGTGCGGATAGATCTGTTAAGCAGTTTTGTTATTTTAACTGTGGAAACTGTATGTTATTAACTATTTTACTAATTATTTTAACGAAAGTATAAAGTACAATGTATTAGGAGGATAGATAAGACAGAATAATATTCGATATTTAGTAATCGCGTAATTTTAATTGTGTTAAATCTTGAAGTATTATATACCCAGATGTCATTTTAATATATTATTTCTTTATATAAGTGATTATTATAGAATGAAAGTGTTTTTTTATCATCATGAAGGTCTTCCATTGTTTTTTTTTTTTTTTTTGCAGAAAAAATGCTAATTTTAAGACGTATTTCAAAAAAAAACTTCCTCTCTCGGACAACGAAACAACTACCGACATTCAAATTTAGGAGGCAATTCCTTCGCATTACTGAAATATAACAAGTATGGGTGATATTTTAGTGATTAAATAAATTAAAAAACGACTATAATATATTTACATGTAAACCAAATTATTTACAAAAAAACTGAAAATTATAAATACCTTTTTAAATAGTTAAACAAAATACTATATTTAAAAACGTAAAATATTACTACAACGAATATATTATTACAACGAAAATCCGCAAATTTCACATCTATCAGTGTTACTCAAAAGTTTTTCTAAATTTCCACGTGACATAATTAATAGTGAATCCTATGCAATAATATTTAACTATTTTATTCTATTTTATTCAGAATCCATGTATTCTTTATAGTGAAATAAAATATTATTGTTACGTTTAAATTGTACAAACGTAAATTAATTAACCGATTTGGATAATCCTTTGAACATTGTATGTATAGATTAGAACTTCCCGAGTGTTATTGGCTATATCAGTGCGGCAAAATGCCTTATTATATTAAAACGAGTCGAGTTTTGTGAACGTAGGGGGAAAAGTCCGGCGTAGCCTGGCTGAGGCCCCTAGTATTACCCTACTTTACTTTTTGTTTTTGTCGTAATATAGACTTGGTTAAATGTTTATTATACTTCTAAGAAACCTGATAAAAAATTTAGTATCAAAATAGTAGTATCTTGGAAAACGTGAGCTATAATATGACAATTTGGATAACAACGTAAGAAAATAAAACACGAGCTTTTTTAACAAGATGTTAAATGTTTTGCCTTAATATGTGTTATTTAAAATAATTAACTTGTCGTTTTATATGGGTCAAATAAATAATATATTACACAAACAAATTTCTAAATGAAGTACATCATGATTTATTAACTACGTGTAAAACAAAAATGTGGTTTATGTGGCAAAGTTTCCATTCGTCCATGTCTCATTGATATAGAAATAAAGGTGATTGAAGTTACATTACTCATTGCACTACTTGTTTATCATTAAAAACAAATTATGTGAAGTGTGAATTTTCACACATTTCCGGGTTTGTAGGTATTTAATAAGTGTAAGAAGCCAAAATGATACTGGATGTCTAGGAATATTTGTTCTATAATCACATCAAAATCAATTGATTTTTGATAATAACTTTTATTCGTTATTTAAGTATTAGTATCAAAAGCGTCAAGAATCCAAAAGTTCAAGTACTAGTGCGTTCTAATAATGAGTGACATTCATTTCGAGCAACGGTGTGCTATCAGGTTTTGCTTCAGACTTGGGCACAGTGCAACGGAAACTTTTGCAAAACTTCAGCAGGCCTACGGAGGCAGTGTTTTGTCAAGGACCCAGTTTTTTTGATGGTTTAAAGCATTTTCAGAAGGAAGAGAGTTGATTGAAGATGAATCATACAGCGGAAGGCCTTCAACTTCAAGAACCGATGAAAATGTCAATAGAATCCGGTATCTTGTGCGTTCAGATCGTAGGCTGACAATCAGAATGATCGGTGAAGAGTTGAATTTGATTCACGCTATCGTTCATCAGATTTTGCCCAATGAATTAGGAATGAGAAAATTTGCGCAAAAATTGTTCCAAAAAACGAGTTCCTCTGGCTCCTCAGCCTCCTTATTCGCCTGACTTGAGTCCTTGTGATTTTTTCCTCTTCTCAAGATTGAAAAATCACCTCAAGGATCGTCATTTTGGAACACTCGAAAACATTCAAACGTCCGTAACCACCCAGCTGAAAGCTATTCCAGTATCCGAGTTCCAGCACTGCTATGAAGAATAGAAGAACCGTCTCCAGCGCTGTGTGGCTTCTCAAGGAAGTTATTTTGAGAGAGACAATAATATTGAATTGTAATTCTATTCGAATATATATTTTTTTTAAATCAGTCCGGTTACTTAATTTACACACCTCGTAAGCTGCGTCTCTTCGCAGAATGTTGCCAATCCATCGCAACTTATAGTTTTTATCTCTTAGGAATTGTATTGATTGGTTCGATTACAAAAAATTTTAAGTTAAAAGTGAAACCAGTATTGAATCTGAACATTAAATATGCGTTTAACCGTGTAGTTAACCTATTAAACGTTGGTTGTTTCAGCAGTTTGATCTTTGTTTTATTAATATATGATATAATAAGTCGCCGGTTTGTAACAGTGGGGTATATATTTCAAAGTACGCTCCGCTAAGGGAGAAATGTGTGATCTTATATAGTGATAAACGGCAACAACAAGTAATGCAAATAAGCCGTAAATTACAAGTTAGATACAAGTAATTCGAACTGTATGGTTCTTTGCCTTTGATCAAGTTTATGTTTAATTGCCGTAACCATGCACTATTTAATAAATAAATCCGCATATCCTGCTCATTTAATAAGTCGATGAACTTAACTGTGAATCACTTCAAATTAACCTTGATCATCAAATTATTTTACAACTTTTCATTCACTAAATTTACATCAAAGGAAATGTCGTCGGAAAACACTTCATATTTTTGAAGTAATAATTGGATCAGTGATTATAAAAGTAGCCTAAATCATATACAGGGTGTCCCAATACGAAAAGTCAATATTCTGGATACACGAGACAAAATGCCCGCTCACATAATGGATACTGCTGCCCACATAGATGAACGTTACGCGATATACTCAGACGAGCAACACGCCATATTTTCAAAAGACAAATGCATTGATTACGACGGTGAAATATTTAAAAATCTATACTAATATATAAATTAGTTTGTCTTTGCGTATGTATGTATGTTGCCGTAAAACTAGAGAACGGCTGCACGGATTAAACAGAAAAAATACACCACCGTGTTCCATATGCCAAATATGGAACACGGTTGATATGGCATCGTTTCTGGCAGTGTTTCACAAAGTTTCGACAACTCAGTCTTACTAAAAAAATTTTCGTAAGACTGAGTCCCCCCCCCCCCCAGCCCAATAGAAAAAATCGCATATATTTTATTAACAATAAAAACATATTTACCGACCGCCAACATATACAGGATGATTGTTTGAAACGGGGTACCCCGAAAATCTTCTTTATTTGTAAAGATACAAAAAATCTTCAGAACAAAAGTTAAACTAGACAAAAAGGCCCATCTAAAGGTTACTATAAGAATTCTGAGGCACTTCCGGTTTCACCGGAAATGATGTCAACTTTTGATCTAGCATATGGAATCGATAATTTTATATTTTTTTCCTAAAAGTACATTAAATTAGCTTTACAATGACACCAAAAAATCATATTTTTATGTTAACCATTTCAAAATGGCGACCATTTATTTACAAAATAATAATCAACATAAGTTTTACAAAGTTGAACGTAGCAAGCTATGAAAACAATAAAAAAAGAAATAAAATATCACTAAAATAAACTGTTATAACTAGTTATTATATGAAATAACATGAAATAACTTAAATTTTAATTTTTCAATTAAATGTTTTATAAATAACAAGAGTTTAATAGTTTATTTTAGAGATATTTTGATTCTTTTTTTATGTTTGCCTCAGAATTCTTATAGTAACCTTTAGATGGGCCTTTTGTCTAGTTTAACTTTTGTTCTGAAGATTTTTTGTATCTTTACAAATAAAGGAGATTTTCGGGATGCCCCGTTTCAAACAAACACCCTGTATATAAGGGAGGATTGTGATCATACCGATTTTGACATTTCGAGATTTTGATGGATCTCCACGTCCTGAGGTCCCTTCATAACGTTTTGACTATTTTTAGCATGATGTCTGTCGGTCTGTCTGTCCGTCGGTCTGTGTACACGTGTAAAATAGGGTGACCATTCGTCCCGCATTTTGCGGGACTGTCCCGCATTCTACCATTTTGTCCCGCATTTTAACATTTTGTCCCGCATTTGTCATAACTTGTATTTGAGGAAATGAGAACCTTTTTTTGCTCTTCACTTGGATTTGGGAGGTGAGGACCTTTTTTTTGCTCTTCACTTGGATTTGGGAGGTGAGGACCTTTTTTTTTGCTCTTCACTTGGATTTGGGAGATGAGGATCTTTTTTCTTGATCCGTCCCGCATTGCCTTCTTAAGAAAATGGTCACCCTATTATAAAAAGATAATAATAAAAGATAAATAACTGCCATTTTATGTCAGTTTTCATACGTTTAAAACGCGAATCTTTCTTTGTTATTATTATTTTTTAGGATAGGTTTTTCACTTTTTCATTATTTTTCACAGAAAATCTAAAATAAATTTGTGTGTATGCATGTTCCTAAAAACTAAAGAACACCTGCAATGAATCTGTTCCCCGAATAAGGGTTTCTTAGTTAAAAACTAAAAAAAAAAAAAAAAAGTGGAAAACTAATAATGATGTTAAAAAAACTAAATTTAAAGCCTAGTTTTGAGTTTTATTATTAAATAATTGACTACGTATGAGTACTACCTCCTAAATTACACATATTTTCACGTGATTATATTCATTTGTTCAAATGGTATTTAATGTGACTAATAATTATGAAATCGATCGTTAATATCTTAATATAAATCAATTTTTAGTACAAATATTCTTGGAACATTACACTAAACGTAAGAATTTAAATTATATAAAATGTTTTATTGCAGTTAATTGTAAAAAAGTTTACAAGTAATTGTACAATTTAGTTGTACACCTATGGTATGTGCTATTGATTTAAATAAAATTAAATAATTAAAACAATGTAAATATTTGCAATCATATTTTTAATTGGAGGAAATGGGCAACCCAGTAAAAATTTAAATAATTGTGGTTTTTACATGGAATTTAAAAACATTTTTCTAACTGAAAATATTTTTCTTTTAAAGATTCGTACTACACAAAGACATTTAAAAGAAAATAAAAGTGTCACCACACTTTACTTTTTTCATTCTCAGTTCCGTCTGATTCGTCTTTTTTCCGTCGCCCATGTATTCTGCAATATTCTTTTTGTTCCTTTTGTCCTTCGTCCATCTAATGCACATTTTACCGTAGACATTCGTTCTCTCAACACGGCCAAAAGCTTCCCAGTTGGAAGTTTACACAAAATTTATATATCATAAAGAATGCAGCATACTTAAAATGTCTGACTTTAATAAAATAAAACTAAATCTTTAAATTATGAAGCATATTTTAGGTTTCCGAGTGAATTTTGCATGCTTACCACCCGCGGATGATACTGAGAGGTAAATTATTTCGCACAATCGTAAATATGTGATTTTTAGGAGACAAATATTTAGGGACCCCGTATGGATACTGCAGATATCATAATGCTTGACCACGGGAGCACTTCGTTCCATGATTGCTGCGAAATTATTGTTCAGTTATTATGCCAAACGATCTTGAACTGTTCTCAGCAAATAAAACGATATATGCAGATTGAATTTTATACTATTTACGATTTTGCACTCGATTTGTATCCAATGTTCAGGATGTGCTTTTACGATTGATCTACAATGCGACTGAAGTTTTGGTTATATTAATGATAGGTAACTTTTTGACAATGCGACTTTTGCAATCAAAATATATGGCTCGTTTGTAATTTGTACCGAATGCACTGCATACACAGTTTTTCGACGCTAATCTGTTAAATACCATTTTGGGAAGTTACATTTATTATTAATGTTATAAAGCAGGACTGTTCAACCTTTTTGTATTTGGGATCTACTTTTTTATATATATTGTATCACGATCTACCAGAATGTGTAGCAGAAAATGTTTATGAAGATTCTTCATAGACCCTCCCCAAGGCTGAACTTTTAGTCCGATGGTAAACACATTGTTCGCTAACGAATTTTATGCAATATGATAAGAGAATGGTTGTTTGGTTTAAAACGTAGGATAGTGAGAAGCTTGTTTTAATTTTTACGAATCGGGTTGTATTTATAAAATGTATATAAGTACATGGAAGCGAGAGAAAACTAAAGATCTACTTAAAATCACTCCGCGATCGACTGGTTGGACAGCCCTGTTATAAAGTATAATAGTACAAGGTGTCTCAAAAGAAATTTTATATTTATTTAGCTTACTGCGTGAACGCAACGTATCCGAGGGGCGCGGGGGTTATGTCAATCGGTAGCCTGGCTCTTGGGAATGCAGTCGCTATGGAGCGTTTCTCGGGAGCACACCGCGCGTTATGCGTGCGAGAGTTTTACAAAAACGGTGATTCGGCGACTGTAGCGCGTAGAAAATTCTGCAGTATTCGAGGTTTTCGCCATTTAAATGATGCGCCAAGCATTCCTCTCATTCGACATTGGGTTAAAAAGTTTGAAGAGACTGGTACAATGCTGGATAAATCAAAATCCGGGCGACCTAGGTCATCAAGAACGGTAGAAAACGTGGAGAATGTTAATCAGTCTGTTCGTGACGACCCGAACCTTTCAATTCGGAAGCGCGCAAGTGCTTTAAATGTGCATAGATCATCATTACATCGCATTATGCACAAAGACCTAAAGCTGCACCCCTACAAAATTCAATTGGTGCAAGAATTAAAGCCCCAAGATGCCAGTCAGAGGCTTAATTTCGTAAATCAGGTGATTGAGCGATTTTCAACGTTTACCAACATTTTGTTTTCGGATGAAGCTCATTTTCATCTTAATGGCCACGTAAATAAGCAGAACTGCCGCTACTGGAGTGCAACGAATCCGAAACGCAAACATCAGAAACCCCTACATTCGCCTAAAGTGACCGTATGGGCTGCGATGTCGGCGCGAGGAATTATCTGCCCTTACTTTTTTTAAGACGAAAGGGGGCGTGCAGTTACAGTGAATTCAGAGCGTTATGTGGAGATGTTAGACAACTTCTTGGTACCTGAACTGCAAAACTTTCCTGAACAGGACGGAGCAACTTCACACACGTCCAATATGTCTCTGCCACGTGTTCGTGAAATTTTCTCAGGCAAATTGATCTCCCGGAGAGGTGACATAAATTGGCCTCCACGCAGTCCAGATTTAACCCCTATGGACTTTTTCCTATGGGGTTATCTTATATCTAAAGTTTACGCCAATAAACCGACTTCACTGGCGCATTTGAAAGAAAATATCCGTCACGAAATGGCAGTCATCCCTGAGTCCACCTGCCGAGACGTCATAAGTAATTTTACTGTTCGATTAAATGAGTGCCGAGAACGCGAGGGTCCACATTTAGACGATATTATTTTTATGAAATAAATCCCCAAAAAGTGTATTTTAATAATTAATAAACATTTTTTCGATATACGGCTTACTTTTTTTTTAATCGATCCACTAAATATAATTTCTTTTGAGACACCTTGTATTTAATAAGTCGGATGGTGGTAATCTTGCCAATGCTGTTGAAATAAATAACCTACATTGATGATTATTTGCTTAAGTAATTTGCTTCTAGTCCTGAAGAACATATTGAATTCTTCGAAAGTCCAAAAGTTATGACAATCGATAGATCTAGGATAGAACTAGTTTATATCTTTCGAGTGTTTGGCTTAGAACTCAACCAGTCTGAACCCATATTTTAGTAGTCGGCCGAGAAATTTGACGATCGAGTGAACAGAAGTTCTATTCACTAGACCGATTATCCTCCCTCTCTTAATGCCTCATTCCGATGGCCCGTAAAGACTTTGTATGTGTCAATAAAGTTTTCGGCGACGATAACAACACAATCACTGTCATACGTCAGGCTAATGGCTATTGCTGATTGGTGGAGAACAACAGAGCTAGGCGAATATTAGGTAAGGTACCTAATATATATATAGATAACGAGTAAGTACTCGTGATGCTGGTTTAGACACATGAAAAAAATGTGAAGAACGAAAATTGTTTCCTGTTGCCAAATATGACGGATTAACTTATAATTTTGCCTGGTATGGTATTTCTCCAATTGATTCATTGAATGCTTTGAACGCTAGCCACATTCTGCAAAGAACCATCGAATTATTCAATATTATCCTCATAAGTAATCTTCTATCAAGTCTTAAGAACTACGAGTAAAAAAGAAACAGACTAGTAAAAAAATAGGATACATGTAAACGGCAACTCGTTCTAGATCTTGTTCGGCCGAATAGAACACCGAGTGGCGCTGCCGAGTACTCGACAGGTGTAAATTAAACATAACCATAACCAGCCTAACATTAAACACCAGTGAGCTTGATAGCATCTATTAATGTTCTCTCATTGACTCCGGATCATGTGTACTGGAAATAAAAAGGCGTAGAAAATTGGCAAGAAATGCCGTAAGCAATATATTAAAAATATAGAAAGACTGACAAATCACTTGAGAGTTTTTCTTATTATGCTATATGCCTCTGAACTATGGCTGTTGAAGAAGAAATATATAAATACATTCCTTCGAAATGGGGTCCTGCTGAAGACTGCTGAAAGTATCAAAGCGGCAAACAAAGAACCCATACGGCTATCGACAATACTTTGTAATAGAATAGTTACTTTCTTTGGCCAGTTAAAACAACGAAGCAATGAGAACCTATAAAGATTAATCTACAAGAGAAATTTGATAGAAGATCCGTGGACAGTGTCCTACCAAATGGGCAGATCAGATTAAAAAGGTTACCCGATTCTTTATTGTAGCCATAAGAGATGCTGAAAAGATTCATCGAAGCCGTTGGAAAGATATAATAAAGAAAATAAAGATATCATAGGTCACGAGTATTCTAGCTAGAAGCCAACCAAACCAACATAGAAGATGATATTCATTATTAAATCATGGCATATGTCTGCCAAATTTCCATACCATTTCTTTAAAAATACAAACAGGCGGGAAATTATTTGAATTCTAAATAAATGTACCAAAGAGCTTAAAAAATATACATACCTACCTAATATTCATAATGAAAGAAATGTTGTCCAGGAGCGCCGTAAGACCGTTTAATAGAGCTAGCAGGATCCGAAACATGAAAGACGCAAAGAAAATTGAAAATCACGAGCTATCCAGTATTCAATCATATCTTTGTTAAATTATATGTAAATAATATAATATATGTTTTATTTTAATAGTATAAAAATATTATATATCTGAACATTTGTTTTTGTGTAAATACAATACCACAATGTTACGTTGTCAAAATGCTAGTAAACACGTTAATTTCTATTATGTTTCTTTTGTTATCTGCGATTTAAAGTTACAATTAATCTGCCATGTTTTAGACGCGATGCAATCATAAATATGAACTCAGTAAACTGTGCAGTATAATTAATTCCAGTAGAAAAAATAACTAACAATTAAGTTGCAGAAAGCATAACTTGAAATTAACGGCGCCAAATTCCATCTTGGTTTCAAATGAACACTGCAGTCTTATTAAAGAGTGAGATATGAGTGACTTTTTACGTTTTCCAACTTTTAAACACTGTCTTTTAAACCTTAACAAAAAGATAATCTCTGTATTATTAACCTACGGAACTCAGGGTTAAAAATGTAAAATATTGCCTTATTTTTTATATTTTCTTTAATTTACAAGTAATTTGCTTTCTACGCTACCTTAGATTACTCTACCTTAATTTATTTGGTAGTTCCAATAAAATAATAGGTTTATGTAACATTAATTTGACTTTACAATTCAGCATTATATTGCATTTACCCATTTTGGAAGTTGAGGACCAATTTGAAAATTTGCTACATGTAGCGGATCATACATAGTTTATTGACTAAATTCCTTACAATGTGCTTTTATTAAATCAGATTACAAAAATAAGTACAAGTTAAAGACAAAATAACAGATAAAGAATAAAGTGATTGTTAGATTGGCCTATTTTTCATATTTTCAGTCAACAGTAACATACGGCCTTGAACTATGGGATGTTTCTTCTGGCTTGCAGAGGATTTTCATAATCCAGAAACGAGTCATTAGAATAATGGCTGCTGTTAAACCGCGCACGTCATGCAAGCCAATTTTTAAACAATTAAAAATTCTGACAGTCCCGTCTCTATATATATTGAGTAACCTACCGTTTATTAAGGAAAACGAAGACAGCAACCTGAAACATTGTGAAGCACATAATCACAACACGAGAGGGAAGGATTTATTCTCTATACCGAGGTATAAATATAGCTCGACAGGACATCTGCTCCTGATTTAGGGTATAGATCTCTATAATAATCTGCCTGTAGCGCTCAATATTTAAACATATATCAATTTAGAAAAAAAATTGAAACGTTTTAATAGTGGGAACCTTTTATAATATAATGGAGTTTAAAATATTAAAAATTTTGTAAAATTTATGTACAATGTAACTTGATTTAAGTTTCTGTATTTTGTTTATAAAATTAGCTTCAATAAAGAATTATTATTATTATTACAGAATATAATGACAAGCAGGCGACGCGCTTATAAACATTAAGATGCGATGTTAGAAAATGTCAAGCATTCTTTGAACGTTTTTTTTTTCCTGAACTCTTCACACATAACTATTAAGTTCAATACAAATATTCATTACAATTTCGCATTACTGAAACATTTTGCGATTCGCTGTTTATGAAAACAGTATATAAATCCATCTAATATTCACTTAACTGTTTATTATCACCTATTTTTCATAAACGTTGCCATTAAACGTCATCTTAAAACAACACATAAAATACAAAACTCGAAAAAGCATCCTTACATGAAAATTAAATTACTTCTCATACTAATTAATGACTGCATTCAAAACTATTAGCAGCTTACACCCCTAGTTTTAATTACTGCAACGTTAATTAATAAGCATTTCGTATATAAACATTAATCTATGCTAGAGGAAGTAGTGGGAGTAAGGTTTAGGATACGATGAAGTTTGTGGCTTGGGCAATACACTACCGCTCTATGTATGTGGATGTATATAAACTACAACCAGGGAACCAATTCTTGTTTACGACTTAGTTTGCAATTCATGAATGTGACTATCGCGGTATTTATACTGCCAAATTACCCCATGTGCTTTACTGGACTTATTTTTACTTACTCCACCAACTTTAATCAAATATTTTGTATGCAGCACAAATTGTTAAAAGATTACTGGTCATTTCTAATGAAAGTGTTGGCTATATTGTACTAAGATTATGTGTTCAGCTCCAAAATATGAATTAACAAAGCGAGAACAGATTACAGTCTTTGTAAACAAAGCACAACGCCGAATTTATGGCAAATGGAGAAATTGAAAAGATAAAGATACACTAAGACGAGTATTTACAGGTGGCAAACGATTTCAGTTAAAAGGACACATCAAAAAGATGAAAGACTACATGTCATCTCATAAGTAATGTGATATTTTTGAAATGAAACAATAAAAAAAGTCAACACTGTTGTTTGAAGGTGAGATTGTATTTACTATTAAATCATTTCACAGGACGTTTCACAAATTTTAATGCCCCTCTTTCAAAAACGCAAAAATATGGGCATTTATTAGCAATATCTGGAAAAACTTAATTAGCAAAGTAACATGGGGAATTTTGAAATGAGGCCAAAAGTCTAAGATTGACAGTGTCCAAGAAGAGAGTTAATGTAAATAATCTAAAGAATAAAAATTGTAATACGAAATCGTACAAATACAAATTTATATATTTTCTTCTTTTTCGAGATTTCTTCTTTTTTTAAGATTTTCCTGAATATATCAAAGAGATGATCATCAATGACTAGGCAATGCGGATAATTTCTGGCACATTTAAATTTACTCCAAAATCTTGGCTACCAGTTCTCTGCAATAGAGATCAGAAGACAAACAGCTACATCTCGAACGTTGACATATATTACACGCATTAAGCAGTTACCTACGCTGGACCTTAAAGGATGGTCTACTTCACCCAATCTGGCTGGAAACTGATTTAGTTAACCCTATAAAAGCATGGGCGAAGAAGTAAATCACCTGAGAACAGCCATATGTAAAATAACAGAGGCATCTCTACAACAAGAACCAGTAACTGCAGAGCACCTATGCAAACCACCGAACAAATTATTCGATATTTTCCTTTCCGCACATTTGAGGGTGAATAAAAAGAACTCTTTTACAGCTCCTCCTTCACTCGGATGAATCGACTCACTGTTCAATTATAAAGGCTTTCTACTCTAGCAAAATGCACGTTTTACCTAATTAAAGTGTTTCAATATTATAACTACATTGTTCTACGAAATAAAAAAAAAAAAATCGTCTATGGATTCTTTTTCTAGTCCGTTACGAACAAAAAATAAGTTTATCTGTTACAGATGTTAGCAATCATCATGGGATTTAAGTATACTTCGGAATAGCTCGATTGCAGTTTAGCTAAACCACATTCTTAGGTTTTCTAGCTAGAATATTCTCCTACTTCAGTCCTCAAACGGATACTTAGCTAATACGATACCAGATGACCTGCTATGAATTGGAGAGTTGACAATACAAAAGCTGCAGGAGAACAGTGAACCAGAGTAGCTCTTTAGTTGAACCGTCCTTACCGAGAATAACTGATCAATCTAAGGAGGTTATATCCAATTTTGGGCAATATTACGTTGGCGATGATCAGAACCGGCTGCAAACTTTGTGGGACCCTGCGCAAATGAGCTCTGACTGTACTTCATTAAGCATTTTGTATTGTGTTTTGTCCGAGCGCGAGGCACCAACAAGTGTTAGGCCTTGGAAGAATGGCCCTAACGGCCATGCGTTACACCGGCCCCGGATATGATCAAAGTTCATTTAGAATAAGCAACAAACAAAAACGATAGTCTAATTTATTTTAAAAATTGTCACAAATAAAATATCTGCCGTTTTATTAACCAATTATAAATCTTTTAATTTGAATCTCTCTCCTAAAATCTTATTAAAGCATTAAAATAACTTCATTTCCCTTCTATTAATATTTTTTTTAGTTATTTTACCTTTGATTATTTCAATCCAATTAAGTAGTAAAGAGAACATGAAATTGAGTTAAAAAAATAAAAAAATCAATTCATTGCACCAATAGGATAATAAAATTCATCCCTCTGCTAGTTTTTATCCCATTAGTAGAGTTTACTCGAACGAAGCTTTCACTAAACCACGTTGCGCTAACATTTCAACTTTATGAACCATATTTTTAGTTATAACACTATGATCAGATTCTAAGTATGTAGTTAGAATCTGATCATTATTAATGTATGGTTGCAAAACATGAGAAAAACGAAACATCAGGTAAATTTAATTTAATGAGAAAGAAAAAACATAACCCATGGTATCTTATTTGGTTTTCGATCCTCTCTGCAAAGCAACACTCCTCTACAGCGGTCTGTGGGACAAATGCGCCCCGCGGAACGATTTTATGCGGTATGCCAATAGGAAAATATGTTTACTTTTTATATACAACGTATACCGAACATTACTGCCGCGCTGCTTTAGGATATATACTAGGTGTACGCCGACGTAAATACGTCTAAACCGGCATAAACAAGAACTTTAGATCATAAAAAATATAAATTATAAAAAGAATTATGATCCGCTAAATAAATGTGTTCCTGAATGAGACCCCAACGTGAAAAAGGTAACATTTGGTTATTGAATGCGGCCCGCGACGTAAAAAAAGTTGCTGATCTCTGCTCTAGATCCAGTCATTTAGCCACAATATTTACCGACACATGCGTGTCGGTGTAGGGTAGGAAGGACGAGAATTAGAAATGTATGGAACCGGGTACCCGCAACAATTACCCAGATATTACCCACTAACTGTTAATTACCCACTACCCGTTAATTAACTGCTACCAGATAATTACCCCCTATCCGCTAATTACCCGCTATCCGTTAATGTATAAAAATGAAAAGTTAGTAAAGCAAAATTGATGTGAAGTGTGAATTTTCACAACTTTCAAGGTTTTGAAGGTATTTAATAAGTGTAAGAAGCCAACAGAATTCTGGATGTCTAAAAATATTTTTTTGATAAACATTTTTTGAACATTTTTATTCGTTATTTGAGTACTAAGAGCTTCTATTTAATTTTTTTTTAAATAAAATTAAATAATAAGCTACACAAAAAAATTGAGATTTTTCGGTTCCTATCAAGGCACATTATTGAGTTTCTTAAAGTTTTTTAGATCAACCCCTCTGGGAGACAGGGTGGAGGACAAAAGTTTGTTGGCATATATGTATGTATTTAGCGAAATTTTTATTAAAAAAATATTTATTGTTTTATTAAATACATATTTGTTGATATCTATTTCGTGATGTGGTTTTTGAACTAATATTTTTCCTATATGTGAGTTAAAGAGTTACATAAGCCTGCCAAATTTCAACTTTCTATCTTAAGCCGTTTGGTTACAATTTCTACCGTACAGACAGACAGACACATGTGTGACTTTTTGGTGGTCATACCTACAAAACCGTAAAAATATGCACAGGTGCTCAAAATACCTCTCACAATTACTCGTTAATCATCCGCTACTCGTTAATTACCCGCTACTCGCTAATTATCCGCTACCCGTTAGTAATCTTATACCCGTTAACTACCCGCTAATTACCCGATACCCGGTAAGTAACCGGTAATGGGTAGATAACGGTTAGCGGGTATTCAAATTCGGAACCGGGTACAACCTTAACGGGTCGAGTAGCGTGTACCTGTCGTCATTCCTAGTATAAGGCACGCAAGTGCAACCTACGGCCCGCAAGAATTTTTCCAAATACGATTGAATCCGGCTCGCCAGCACGTTTCTATCTTCGTTTGTTGTATTTGAATATATTCAGATAAACGTACGTGTGTTGTTTTATATGCAACGCTCCTACGGTACCAGTGGCAAGAGCGAAACAGTCACATCAATGTCCGAACGAATGTCATCGCTTAATTTCGAAACCTTTTCGGTTGTACCATATGCTTTTCTTAACCGTCACCGGCCAACTAACTTCCCAAGTATATAAGGGTTTTTTAGTTTTACATACGAAGTTCTAAAATTTTCAATGAAATCATTAATAGAAAATTAAGTGAATAAAACGTGAAGAACGTAATTATATTTAGCAGCTTCACAGACCTTTAAACTGTGTGTTTTTATTGCCTTGAAACGTGGTAAAACGTTAAAAACGATGACATTTGAAGTAGCGTTAAAAAAGATGTTTGAGAAAGTTTTCGTTCGTGTTTAATACTATCATTTGCAGCTTGAATTCGTTGGAAATAATGTTAGAATAGTGTTGTTACCGCCCAGGAAATGTGTTTCGATAACACACAGAGAATAGGCATCCCGACCTTTTGCTTGTATTTCGTTTAGGTTACGGTCAAATCTGAGAAACATTGCCGCTTTTATCGTGCTCTGTATTGTTAATTATGGTGATAGTATTATATTTATTTAATGCAAACTTCTTTTTTTTATTGTCTGGAATTAAGATATGAACATGACGACCTTTTAATTTTTATCATTTTAATTCTTTCTTTGTTTTACTAACAGCGGTTTTAGTTATCCCATTTCTTACCATTTTACTCACCAAAATACATTCCAAATTATCATTTATTAATATTTTATTAGGAAACCAGTAAAATAAGTAAATATCAAAAAAAGAGTTAACAATATAAATAATGAAATCCCTGTATATCGTTTTTGAAATCACCCTTTGAACATAATGCCGGAAAACTGTCAAAGATGCTCGAATGAGTGGGGGTCCCCGTGCCAATCATTTAATTCTTTGTTTTTATATTTGAAATAAATCAATTAACAAAGTAGTTTACTCAACAGCCTGAATTACAATTTTTGATATAACTTCCTGCAAATTTTGAATGATGGCAGCGGGCCAAAAAGCCACCTGCGGCCCGTTTCTATTTTTTAATTGATAAATGCCGTTTTGGTTAATAATTTGTAAGTAAAACCCAAAAATTGGTTGGTTGCTAACATATCAATTCTAATTATATATTTTCTTGACATGCCGAATCATTTCCCTCAGGTTGCATAACCAAGATATTCTACGTTTTCCAAGTATTCCAACTGATCTTTAGCCATAGATTACCCTTTAATAAGTTTTGGAAAATTATATCCTATTTTACATAAATCGTGGCCCAGATATTTCAGTATTTGTTTTTTTGTTTTCACACTATTTTGGACTTTCTCATTCCAGATCTTCTGTAAAAATGCTGTCCGGATTTCAAGACCATATTGTTACGAATACAGCCCTGCAAAAGACTACAGAGGCTGTGGAACAGTCGGGCAAAAGTCGGAAAGGGTAGAATTCCCTGGGCCTCAGGTTCTTAGGGGTTAGAACAGGACCTTGATCAATTGTTCTTTTATTTATTTTGTAAACCTAGTAAAAATCTTTTCCCCAGGCCTGGCATTGGCTCCCGGCGCCCCTGTAGAGCTAGACGTGTGATTGACCTCTCAAGTGAAGATACTATGTTCGTGGAATTCAATACGGCGACTGAGTGATTTAGTTAATAGAATATCTGGACTACATGAGGATATACCTGGAACAGTTAACTGTGGATTAACTGTGGTATAAATGTACAATAAGTGTTAAGTACCATTCATAGCTCATGTTTTAATAGATAGTA
The DNA here is from genome assembly GCA_963971575.1 of Liopterus haemorrhoidalis. Lineage (NCBI taxonomy): Eukaryota > Metazoa > Arthropoda > Insecta > Coleoptera > Dytiscidae > Liopterus > Liopterus haemorrhoidalis. The sequence continues at coordinate 63,125,616 of OZ020611.1, forward strand.
CTTAATTCATAGGGTTAATGCTAACGCATAAGAATGTTTGTTCTACACAAATGTGTATAACCATTCATAGCTCCAATTTAGTGCATAAGCGTAAGAAACTATTTAACGCATAATCTTAAAAGTTTGTAAACTTCATACTCTTAACATTAACATTAAAATAATGACAACTGTCAAAATTAACGAATATATTATACTTGAAATTCGAATATGAATATGACTAATTATTAGTAAAAATGTTGAAACTAATATTGAAAAATAGATGTGAAGTGATAATTTTTACACATTTCAGGGCTTCGCAGGTATACAGTGATTAATTTCAACTTAGACGAATATATTATACAGGAAATTGTAAAAGGACTTGTGGCGGCAGTTTATAATATACAAATTAGTAAATATGTTGAAACTAATAAAAAATTAATGAGCCAACGGAGTGGCCGAGCGCATTAAGTCGTGCGGTTTTAGACTGGTAGAAACAGTCTAAGGTCTGGGCGGTCGGTGGTTCGAGCCTCCTTCGTTGGTGATATTATTCGGGCGAGAATATGAAGTTTTAACATTTTAACGTTTCCAGGTATGTCTTGATCACTTTCTGCAAAATGAGGTCTTCGAAAACCTTCATTCTTCCACCGCTATGCCGGTCTTCGACGTGAAAATCACAATTCTTGAAGCCTTGAAACCACTCACGACACGTTCTTTCACTAATAAGTTGCCTCACCATAAGTATCTGAAAGCATTCGATGAGCCTCAGCCGCAGATTTCTTCAAATTGAAGCAGAGAATTTGGCTCGTAAACTGACATTTTCAATCGAGAATAACTTTATGATGCAGACACAAAGCGACTAATATTTTTAAACAAATAAATATTATTCTGGCTCTTTTTAGAAGTGCATTTAATAAAAACACAATACATATATTTAATAATAAGAAATTTTTATTATAAATTGTTTAGTAATAACTATTGGGTATAGATGGCAGCTAGAGCAAGTTATCTATTAAATATGTTGCAGTAAATGGTACATTTGTGTTGTGCTTAGCCACTAACATTATGTGTTATCATTATGAATTAAGCGTTGTCTATTAAAACAAGAGCTATGAATGAGGTTTTATTGTTGTCTATTCGTTAGTGTATAAGCCCAATATTTAAGTAGTTTAATAAAGATATAAAAACATAACCAAATTCGTTTTATATTTTATAGAAACTATGTAACAATATGTTAATATGGGAAGTATTTACTGCAAAAATGTTTTTTTAAATATATTTTAGCTTACTGCTGTAATCATAGAATTTAAGAATAAAGATAAATTTACATGAATCATCTTTGGTCAAAACTCTTGTTACTTGTTGGCATAATAGAATACTTTATTTAGATACTATGTTTCCAGTATTGTTTAATTATAACCAGTTGTTTAACTAATAACTGTTCAACTAGAACTAAAAACAATTTAACCGTCTAGAACTTCAGTTTTACTGGCGTATATTAAAAAGTGTATAATTAAACAAAAAATTATAATTTATATTAAATAATATAATAGTCACAAAAAATCGCACAAAACCAAATTTTTGCCTTATACCTTTTTATTAGTTTAAATGTCAATTTCATTACAATGTAATGTAATATTAAATAATTAATAAGTATATATGTTATTATACTTAATAGAGAGTATACAGCAGACAAAAATATTGAAAAACGTTCAGATATAGTTTACCAATCAATAGACATTAACTTATATTATTTTCAGATTGACGTTATAAATTTAGTATAATTATAAGTAAATTATGCACATATTATTAGTTCTATTAATACGTTCCACAAATGCATATAACATATGTTTTTCTATTCCTAGAATGGAGGATTTAGTTAATTTATTTCTGGGACGTATTCAGGACATTTATAAAACTTTTAGGATACAACCCCTATTTTGTTAGAAGTCAGTCTACGTCAGATGTTAGTTTCTGGAGGTCATTGTAGACGTTGTCCGTCCATCTTTTTCGAGGTCTTCCCCTTGCAGCACTTGGCATGTTGTCGGACACTCGTCACACCTTGTCGTTGGTTTGCAACCCAATCACGTGTCATAGAGTGCGTATTCTAGTACTCTGGATATACCCGACAATATTATCATTCTCATAGAGCCTTCTTGCTACTTATTTTTTTAGGATTTTTACCCTTATATTGGGCAATATATTTGGCATAATACTTTCAAATCGAAGATTCGGAGCTGACCCTTATGGAGTGTCCAGCACTCACCGTCTTACGTGAGTATTGATCAAATTATTGAGAACTGACACGCTCGAATACGCAGTCTGGTGGTCAAACATTGTACTAAAGCGCTCTAATACTGTTTGAATTTATTACATATGTTCTAGTGTTGAATTTTTGTTAGAATGTCGATAGAAGTTGTGAAAAACTATAAAAGTAGAACAAATTGTAGTGTTTTTGGCTGTCATTCAAGAAAGAAGACATTTTTCTTAAGAAAAATGGAGGGAAAGTTAATACTAAATCCAGATTGGGAAAAAATTTGGTTATGGACAGCAGGAAGGCATGGGAATATATTTTGAGTTAAAAATAACTGGATACTTGCGAGCTTGTTCATTACATTTATCGCAGAAAAACAAAACTGCACTAATATGCTTGCATCTGCAAATTGCATATTTAACTTTTAGTTGATCCTGTCCAACTAAAACTAATTTTATTTCATGAGGCAATGAACATAATGCCCTATTTGCAAACAGAATCCATATATTGTAAATTCAGATGACCAACACTCAGATGTACCACATACAATTACGTGCCCGGCATTTAACACCTGCTCAACTACAAATTAAACTTCAATAAATCTACTGAAATTAAACTTTAAATACTGCAATTTGATGCCCACATTCTGCTATACACTTCGATACATGTGTAGCGCTTAAAAACTAAAAATATTCGCAAAAATTTACTCGCATATTCATAAATAAAAATGTCAATGTAAAAATTAACCTGTTCACTATTAGCATATTGACATCTGAGTACTAGAGACAACAGCCATATTGCCTTGGAGCACAGCGCCGCCACCAGTAATGTCATTTCTCAATAATTTTGTACAACTTAATCTTTGTGTTCTTAGATAAAATACGAGATTTGAAGAGAACAGAGATTAAGTAATATGCTTTATTTTCTATGAAAATTATTATTATTATTTTATTTATTTATAAGTCGTTCTAACTGTTGACGATGGTACCAAGATATTAGACAGCTATTTACCTTACTATTGCTTACCAAGGTACCTTATTAAAGTACTTGCTTTTTCGAAGAATGTTAAATAGTATTTTGTAAGTCGTATTAAGGAGACTAGAGTTTCAATTAAATTGGGCGAGTATAGACTTCGTTCAATATACGAACAACACAGGCGGATGTTAGCGGCTCCCACGTGCAGAAACCAAATTTCGTCCATTACGTTATCAACAGTTAGTTTAACACATATCAGGCGTCACTTACTTTGATTTGTTTTTGACTATGCGTCGATGTTGTTTGTTTATTTCCGTTATTATGATTTATTTCTCGTACGTTTCAAGGTATATCGTGTACTAAAATGAGTAAAAATATATTTGAAATACATGATTTTGTTTGTTTGGTATCCACAACAATTGTTTAAAACCCTTATGTACGTCAATGTGATCAGCTGTTTTCTCGCGCAGAATTGATGACGTAATTAATGATATTGTTTTTATGTTGAACGAAGTCTACTAGCTACTCGCTGGCAAGTAAGACTGCGGTTACCTTGTCAGCATGTTCGTGCAATTTTTACTTCGGGCGTCAGTTCCCGATTTGGGCAAGTAGATAAGTGCTGTATGGTTCTGGCAATTTTTGCGCTATTATCGCATGAAGTGAACTGGGTGTGTAGAAAGTTTGCAATTATGGATATTGTGAAGATTTTTATTTAACCGATTTTTTTTTACCGAAGTCGTGAATCGTTATATTTGAGCAAAAAAGGAGGCAGCTTTGGGTTAATTCATAGATCATCATTTTATACCCTTCCATTTTTATCAAAATGTATATTTATATAGCGGTGTTATGTTAAAATTCTGGTCAGATGTGCATAATATAAGACATGACAAAAAGTGATATTAAATATATTCACCGTCAGTAGACTTAATATATTTGATACAGAAGAGGGGTAATAGTTAATACGTTAAACCGGTTTGAACTTCTAGAGATAAACAGCTATTCGGTCAGATAATTCGCTTCTACTGTTACCATCCATTTTAATTTTACAACACATTTTAATTTAATTCTATATAGTTGATTTAGCCGACCGAATTCGGGAAACGTGCGCGAATATGCGAGTTAGCAAGTCTCCATTACACACAGCTAGTAAAACTCGGTTATTCGCTCAGTAGTTTTAGAATCGCGCTGTTTTACAATTGCAGTATTGTTTTTATTATATTTATTTAAAATGAAGTGAAACAGTAACAAGATTTGTTCTTTTTATTCATATATTTCTCGTTCTGCTACTCAGTCTTTTACCCAAACTTTTCCTATTTTTCCAACTCCTGTCGCAATAAATGGGCAACGTGTCACTACTCGCTCGCGAGTAGCGAGAAAGATCTTGTATTGACTTTTTGAGTTAATTTGTAATTAATTTTATGGTTTATATATACTATTTTTATCGTCTTGCTTCTAACAATATGTAGCGAGTTTAAAAATATCATCTCTTAACTTCCTTAACTTGATTTGTACGTCAGTTTTACAGCCTAAAATCGAATGCTCAAGCTTTCTATCTCTTGTATCTAAAGCTATAAACATATAAAATGAATTTATGAAATGGAACTGGTCTTCCGGAAACGTTCCTCCATAAATGTTAGTGCTAGTAAGTACATGACCATCAAAAAGAGACGTCTGGCGATAGAACGTAAGCCAGGGCAGCATCATATCCAGCGCGATGGAAGGGTATAATCATAGTATTTGAATCAGTTATTGAAGAAAAACTTTATGTCGTTTCAAGCAGATATTCGAGAATTTCAATTAAGTCCTGCTGTCGTCTAGTAGAAAGTAATTAACTAGTGTAACCACGATTTAAAAAAAGCAATCTTTGTATCGCAAACACAATCAAGAATTCAGAAATAAATCCTGGTTGTCTTTTTAATTTAATTTAATAGAGCAAAGCCTGTTATGTTGCTGCAAACGTTAAATCGTTTGTACCTTATATTTGACCGCTAACCAAGGGCATGGATGTGAGTTCAGTGCCTGCTTATGTCGAATAATTTGTGTAAAACTATTTATATAAATTACAGTATTACAGTTACCATATTACTCCTGAATGTACATAGATTGAAAACATGGTCATGAAACCTGGCAACAGGAAGCCTAGGCTCACCTCGGGCTGTAGCGCCAATGATGATGAATTTAATAGCTTAGTGCCCATTTAGTGCTAATGCATGCCATGCAATATGAATTTAGTGCTGTCTACATACCAAAGTTATTAAAATTACTTAGGCCTAGGCAAGTTCACCTAGCTGGACCATAGTTGCTTTAGATTTGGCCTATATCGATTAGTCGGCAGCCGATTATTTATAAAGTATACGGAATCTGTGGGCTAACGATACCTCTGTACGGTTTGTACGATTGTTGTTTTTCTAAATTTTAATAAATTTGAAGAAAAGTAAAAAGTAAACTGAAATTTTCTAATAATTGAATTTATTTATCATTACACTCTTGCGTTATATATTATTAGACGGAAATACATATACATAAAATATTTTGGACGATTGTGGTTCTATTTAAAGGATTTTTACTTTTTTAGTCCAATTTTAATCCAACCAGGACTTTAATCTAATGTTTTAAAATTCCCCTGTCGGCCATGGTTTTCTTGTTCTAGCATACGTGTCTAACAATAATAATAAAAATAAGTTACATAGTTAGTTAGTTAAAATTTTTGGCGCACAGCAACAAAGGCTATTTGCGCCTAACACAGCCCATCTAAATGACTATACTACATATTAAAAACAATAAATTAGACAATAAATAAATAAATAAATAAAATCATTACAAATACACATACTCAATAAAAGAAATCTTGCACGGACAAATACAAATAGATAATATAAAAAGTCTGTTCGAAAAAATGAACAGACGCAGGGTGATGGTAAGAGGCTGGGGGGTAAAGGGATCAATTACCAACGAATATCACAGGTTAATAATAAAACACATTAAAATAAGGTGCAAGAATTCACAAATAAAACAGTAAGTTCGATTATCGCAGGAAGAGTATCAGCCTGTCCATGAGTATTCTGTTGTCACCTAAAGTAACCAATAGGTCATAGCACAGGCCTAACCTCTCCTAGACATCATCGAACTGAACACGTTCGGTTAAAATGTGTAACACACACAAATTTGTGTTACACGTCTCGCATAGAGGGGAGTCTTCACCTCTACGGAGGTCCATGGGTCCACCAACAGTGGCCTATACGAAGGCGTGTGATGGCGGTTTCCTCCCTGCGGTTAATCCTGCAGGAAGAACCCCATGGTTTAACGTTTCCCTTAATCTGTCTCAACTTAACGTTCTGTATGCTGCTCCACTCATGTTGTCACATGGCTAAAACAAGATGTTTCAGATGATTATTTGCGTCATCTGGAAATATGAAACTCACATCAACCATAGGTATGTGGGAGGCGGCTTTTGCAGCTACATCAGCCGCTTTGTTGCCTTTAATACCAACATGTCCCGGTATCCAAAACAGCTTTACTCTCTCATTCTGAGCATTCAGATTGTGGAGTAGCAACCGGATCTTTAGTACAAGAGGATGCGCTGGATCTGGATCTTGGATACTGTTCAGAGCACTCAGCGAGTGCGTCAAGATAACACTTGACTGACTTTGCTCTGACGAAACAAAACACAGGGCCTTGTAATAAAAATAAGAATGGCCAATTATCAAAACAGATTAATCAGCCAAAAAGCCGAGACAGATTAATCAATAAAATGGCCAATAAAGCCGATTATCGATTATCTGCCGATTAATCAGTGCAACGCTGCTTGTAAGTGTTCAATAGATGACACTCACAGTACTAAAAGTATTTCCCACAACTTCATGAAGTGTATAGTTAGAAGTCTATAGACAATAGTAAGACGGAAGGTAATAACAGTAACTGATTCATTACAGTATCACATCATTCGTGGAATGATACTCGATGCAAACGGAAAGGGTGCGAACCCAGCAGTCCGTCAGTTCTAAACAGTGATCGCGTGAGCAAACCATTATGCCTGCTTGTCGTTTAGTCATTTAATACATTTGTTCTGATTTATAACGGAACAAACCCGAAGAAATGAATGTATCGTTACTATCGGACGTGGTCAAGATTGAAACAACCATTTCATAAAATGAACTGCCGGAAATGATAAACTAAACTAAATTTATTGCCGGGGGTTCCAAGATATTTATATAATTTATTTCAACAAAATCGAATGTTTTATTTCGAATGTTATCTATTTAATAGCGGCTTTTATTTCATCTTTGTTGTTTCAATCAATTTCACACGCATCTCATAGCGGGATTTAGAAAAGCAGACTATAGTGATGTGGTGCCAATATCAATTTCTGTCCTAATAAAAAGCAATACAAAATTAAGAGACGCATATTTAAGACCGTAAAGTCGATAAAAAAACATCAGATTTAGGCTCCTTAGTTTTTAAGTTTTGTAGGTATGACCAAAAAACCATTATACCGTCATTTTGTCGTCTGTCTGTCTGTCTGTCTGTTCGGTAAAAATTTTAGCCAAACGGCAAAATCTAGAGTTGAAATTTGGCATGCTTATACAACTCTTTGTCCCGCACATAGGAAAAATACTAAAACATCTAAAAAACATATCCCCCTAAAAATATAAACAAATATGTGCTCATGGAAAAAATAATATATATATTTCTTTAATTCTGAGTAGGGTATCAAATGACCAGAGTACCAGGGTACCAGGTATCAGGGTACCAGACGCTGTTGCCTGATTCTGCCAATAATTACACAGGGCTGCGAAGGTTGGCCGCTTTTAATAATATATAGTAATTTTAATAGATAAGTAGTGGTAATGCTAAAATATAATATTATTTTCCTTTTATCACGTATCATCTTTTTTTACCACACTTTAAAAATTGAGGTCTAATTATCTATGACTCATATTTAGTAGGGCCGCATGTAAATATTGCAGTTGTCTTAAGTTTCATATAAATAAATAATGATTATAATATGTAAACACCTACACAACAAAAGTGTTCTGTGATAAAAATCACATTCATGCGGTAACGTTAAAACAATCATGCATTCATGATAGTTCTGTAGGACACAAGAGAAAGGCTAACAGGCGTGCTTTTCTCCCTGAGTAGTGTTAAATATGTTAGAAATAGTAAGTAAATAATTAAGAATTACCTTTTTTTTAATTTTTTTTTGCATTATGTTATCTTGTTTATATTGAAGTAACAAAAAAGTTTATTGTTAATAAAATTAAGAGATACATTTTACTGAAGTCATTATCTAAAAATATTATCCATGATATTTTCTTTTGAGAATTACAAAACACTAAACGTGATATAGAAAAAATAAAACTTCATATGAAATTAGGATTCGCCATTCTACCTAAATCATGAATAGTTCGAAACGAAATATTGTTAAAAAACAACCGAGTGTGCCGCACATCTTATATGGGAATACGAACTAGGGTTAAACACAATAGATTTTACCCTAAAATTTTGAAGAAAAATATGGTCACAGGCGTGAATTTAATGATATGATAAATATGGTCACAGGCGTGCGTTTAATAAAATGATAAATAGTAATATAGAAATACACAAAACCAATTTAAACGTGTTTAAAATATGCACGCCACTGGTAACTGCCTGACAAAAAGATTTATTACTATCGATCTTTCTGAGATAGACTATAATAAATATCTAGAGAATTAGTAGCATGAAGCGTCTGAATATTGGTAGGTAAGGTTATTTTTTGGACAACTAAATTTCGTATGAATAAGTTACGATTGCGAAAATGAATTGGGCATTCAAACAGAAAGTAACTGAAATACTTTTTCAAGTACTTAAAATATTTCCAGCTCTGGCAATAATAAAGGAAGGTGTGACCTAAAAATATAACTATTTTTCACGAGAATTTAGATGCCGATTGTTGGATACAGAATTGATAAACAAGCATATATCTATTTCACACAATTTTATGTAAACTATCAATAACGTATTTGAACTATTCATACCAACGTCCGTAGTTATTATCCTCATTTCTTATAATTCAATATATTCACATAAACGTATGTGTATTTTTATATATGCAATACTTTCTTCGTGTTGATTGCAAGAGAGACCGAAATAGCGCAACACTTCTTTCCCAACATCCGAACAAATTACATCGCTTAATTTTGATGACCTAGGTTAAACCATACCCTTTTTTAACTATCGTTGGTCAAATAAATTTTCCTCATCGCTTTGTTGTCTTCGTTAAGTTTAAATACAACAACTTTTGAACGTACAATCAGCCATGAACTTTTTCTAATTTTAACAAGTTTGTTTTATAATTTAATGTTATTTTTAAATTGTATGAAATATTTTAAAAGCGTGTGTGAACTTATTAATATTACACTATGAGTTATCTTGGTTCTGATTTAAATTATAAATTAATTGTAACATTTATTAAGGAAAATTAGTCAAAGGACTTTTATACAAGAACTGATAAAAAACATAACACGATAATTTTTTTAAATGACATAATGTTAGGTCTTAAAAATAATATGTAAATTGATAACAAGTAACAAATTTATCATTGTTTTTAATCAGAGTAATTTACATAGTCATGAAAAAATGTTTAGGTACACCAAATTTTGAAGATATATCTAGAGTGTGTTAAATAGCATATGGCATAGCCGGCAAGTTCCTGTATAAACAGGTACTTATTTTAAAGTAATAATTACTCGATGATAAGATGACCTGTTGAGCATGAGAAATAAACAAATGTAAAGAGTATCGCGAAGTGAAAGTTTCATGGAATCAACGAGGATCAAATCCGCGTACGATGTTTCGTATTCATGGAACCACGGTAGTACAGATATGCCAAAATTATGTTAACACTTAAGCCTGGTTTATAATAACTGCATAACATAACGCATAAGAATTAAACAATGAGTTTGACCCTTCAAAACACATGTTTGTAATAAACAGAACAAAGAGAGTAGTTTACACTTATGTTATGTTTTTATACGTATGTATCCATATATATATATATATATATATATATATATATTTATATTTAAATTTGTTTATTTATATTTAAGGTACAAGATAAAATAATTAGATTAATTAGAATTTTTACAAATAATAATAATAATAATAATAATAATAATAATAATAATAATAATAATAATAATAATAAGTCCAGCTGAGAAGAATATCTCTCTCAAGGAGGAGGAAAGAGGTCCAAGTATATGGACCTCTTGTCCGAGCTTAGAAAGCTGTATCCCGGGTATAAAGTTAAGCTTGAAGTCCTGATAGTTGGTGTTTTGGGTGGCATGAAAGCCTCCTATCGAAGGGAAATCGAGTCCATTCCCGCCTGTAGATCTTCTGCCAACTCTTTGATCTGCAGGATGCAGAAAGCAGTGCTGCTCGGGTCGCTCCGCATTGTGCGGGCACTGGATCTGGCGTAATTTCCGCGGCTGCATATCGCCAGGGTTTGGGATGCAGTCGTGTGTATTTAGCTCCACTAGTCTCTAGTGTGACGCGGCTCAAAAGGTTGCTGAAGTTTGAGATTAGTGGACGCTTGTCAAGACCTGACAAACCCCAAAATAATAATAATAGTTTGTACATTGGATAAAGGCCCATGATCAGTCATTGTAAGAATACAAAGACTGTTCTTCCTCATGAGCCCTTATAACATATCTATTATAAATCAGGCTTCAGTCTGCGGTTACAGTACAAGTGTGTTCGCCCGAACTGTACTTCGCGCGTACTTGACAGTTTCGGTAGACTGATTCAAGCATGCAGAAGTAAACATGGGTGGTAACAGTAGAAGCGAATTAGACGCGCGAATAGCTGGTTATCGCTAGAAGTTCAAACGGGTTTGTTTTCTTCGCGCAATACGTGTTCTCCATACAATTTTGATTTTGCGAATTTATGACTGAAAAATGGTTATTTAAAGATTAATATTTTTAAAATAAATTTCTTTTAATGATATTGTTTTATTTTTATTCCTCAACACATTATCTATTATTTTAGGATTGCGCAATATAATGGGTACAAAATAATAGATAATATGTTGACAAAAGAAATTTATTCAAGTAACAAGACTCCTAGTATTTATAAAAGAATAAATTATATAAATAACAATAGTTTTAAAATTGCTAACATATTACACCAAAATAATATTAAAACAGGTTTTTATAATATAAATACCCTGAGAAGTAAATTAGTCAACAAAAAACTAAGTCAGAAAGAAAATACTTCTCATTCTGGTATTTATACAATCCAATGTAATGAATGTGATGCGTATTACATAGGGCAAACAAAACGTAATTTTAAAGTCAGACATCAAAAATACTTTAAGGCGTGGAAATATAATAAATCTGAATCATCTAATTTAATCAAACAACAAACAGAAAACGGTCATCACCATTATAAGGAAGAAAATTAAAAAATTTTACATTTTGAAAATAAAATAGAGGCGTTTGAAATTAAATATGCACAACGGGAAGGGCATAATCTTATTAACGAACAACTGGATCTGTTGAAATACCCCATTCTTAATACTATGGGCGGTGGTATTTCCTAATCTCTTCTTACCCCAATTTGTAAGTAATAGTTAACCCTGTATATTTAGGTAAAATTGTCAACATTTTATGTAGCATTTAATCTTTTGAAGATGGCCTAACAAGCTGAAATATATATCAAGTTTTAGTAAAATATTTTATGGAATATAACCAAGTGTCATTTACTATTTCTTCTTTCTAACTATAAAAAAAGTACACCCCTCGAAACTCCTTCTCAAACATAGAATTCTGATCTGTAATTAAAAACTAGCTCCGGATTCTCCTTAAGGTGTATTGAAATTTTCGTGAAAATCGGTCAAGCTATTTTGGTGTAATGCCCGTACTGACAGACTTTCACATATATTTATATAGATAAATAAATTACCTTGAAGTGTCATCTTTCCCTTGTTATACTGTACATACATATATACTATATTAATTAATCGTTGTTTTAGCGGTAAATTTTGCCTGTACAGTTTTATATCATTCAAATTTGTCTAGAAATAATCTGAATGATAACAGTTATTTGCTGCACATAAAACCAAACCGCATAATACAAGCTCTTAAGATATTATCTTTGAAACAGTTCTGAATGAATTATATTTACTATTTTATACAAATATTGACCGATTTTGATACGATCCCTACTATTATTTATATTGTTATGTCAAGCATAAGAAAATGCATAATCTATTGAATATTTAAATAATAAAAATTGGGTTAAGATTTAGATCATGACGTTCTATGATGTATGGACTATGAGAATGGAATTATATGTCACAATGCAGCTGATATAGCTGGAAGATATTCAAATATGCAACGCAATAAAATCATTGAAATGTTGATACTCACAATACAGTTTCCAGCAAATATCAATTTATTATTTTTACTTTACTACGGTGATCCAATCTAGCATGGAAGCGATGATAAGTTGATACGTTTTGATTGATTCGTCATCATCTACATTTTAATGCTAATGCTCTGGTTTTCGACCCATATATACGATAATATGGCTAACAATGAGTCATGGGAAACAGTGAGACATTTCAAATATTTTTTGATTTACCCACATATCATATACGTCACTAGATGTATTTTGAAGACCTCTAGAACACTTTTCAAAATATCTGATGTGGTGTACCAGCAGGTTTTATTTACAATGTGCTATGTGCCGGTATCCAGGGTCGTTTTTACCATTAGATGAATAAAGCGATAGCTGGGTGCCCCTCTTGAGAGGAGCCCCAGTGTTGGATTATCTTTAAAATTTCTGTTTAAACCACAAACACATTTATTATAACTTAAAATATTTTCACAGTATAACGAAACCAGTTAATAAATAAGATTGAATAATTAAATAATAAATCTCAAATATATATTTATAAAATTAGAGACTAATACCTGCTGTTTATTTATTTATTTTTTATTTTGCGGCCTCATATTTGGTTTCTACAGGTTTCAGATGATTCTGCAAATAAATCAATTTCCATCTTTCTGGCTATTTGTCTGTCTGTCCGACATTCACGCAAAAACGGATGGACATATTTTCGTGTAATTTGGTATGATGATATAGTAAAACCAGGATTCAAATATAGGCTGTATGTCATCTCAAAATTTTCATTCTAAGGAGGTGATTCGAGGTTAAAATACTTCACAAAAATACTTAAAATATCTCCCTTATTATTGACTTAACAGAAAAATATATAACAAAACTTGTTTATAATAAGAAAACAAATCTTTTTTGTTCTATACACTTTTTCGATTCGATAAATATTTAGAGAGTTACGGGCGGACACACTAAAATTAAAATCTTAAATTATTTCACTTATTATATTCTTTACCTCAAAAGAGCCCCAAAAATCGCTTCGGGCCTCGATGTACGTAAATACGGCCCAGCCAGTATCATATTTATGCCATATTTGTAGAAAATATTATTTGAACATTCGTAATGATATTAATTTATACCGAGAAAATGTTATGAATATAATAAGTTAATCAAACACACTTTTTTCAAATTTTATTTAATTTGTAACTTAACTGTAAACTGTGTAATACAATATTATATTTTATAACATTTACCTTTATATCTGGTTTCGCATTTTTGTAATTGAAATAAATAATTAAATAAATGTAATATAAATATTAAAAAAATAAATCAGTAAAGCATTCTATTTTAGTTATTTCAAAGCTCAATGAATTGAGACTTTTATAAATGAAGATATTTGCCTAAGGGCCGGGTCTGGGCCGGCTGGCTTCCCCCTAGATCCGCTACTGTTAAATTATGTTGCTTCTTTCTAATCTGTAAATGGTAAGTTTTCCACACTTTGAGTAGCACTGCTCTAGAACAGTCTGTCTGTCCCATCTGTGATTGTCAAAAGCGTTCAGTTCACAATTTATTTGGTGGTTTGAAAACAGTGTGTCGAAAGTAAATTATTAGTGGGCAGTTCGAGAGTCTCAAAATGTTACATTAAAACATTGGTTCATTTTCAGGATTTTGTAGGTATGACAAAAAAATACCGTCACTCATGTGTCGATTTGTACGGTAAAAATTGTGGCGTAGCGCCACAATCTGATTACATACGGGTGTATTCTCTAAGGAATGCGTTAATATTAACGTCATGTTAAAATAACTATTTTAACACCATGTCTAACGGCTTTCTCAAAAAATGCTATTCTGTAAGAGCATTTGTTAAGGTAGGCTTTAAAATTGTATTCTTAACGCTAGGCGCTAAAAATGCTTGTAGACCGGGAGCTCATGACATTTTTGGTCTCCGATTTCATACAGCATGCCGTTTGGAGGAGAGAATATTTACCCTGTGACAACAAAAAAGGGATGGTACTAAACCCCTGCACGCTTTCCGGTCATAGGGAAAATTGCATTTCCACTTGCACAAAATTTTTGTGTTTTTCTCTGATTTAATATTGCTTGCCCTTTTGTCAAAAGAAAGTTATAACAAATTTAAAGTCTTTTAATTATAGGCATGCTGTATGAAAACGCGGAAAATCATATTTTTTATTACAAGATCACATGACCGTTTGAGCCCTTTGGGACCCTCCGAATCGCATGCATATATTTAAAAGACTTTAAATTTGTTATAACTTTCTTTTGATAAAAGGGCAAGCAATATTAAATCAGAGAAAAGCACAAAAATTTTGTGTTTAAGTGGAAATGCAATTTTCCCTATGACCGGAAAGCGTGCAGGGGTTTAGTACCATCCCTTTTTTGTTGTCACAGGGTAAATATTCTCTCCTCCAAAAGGCATGCTGTATGAAATCGGAGACCAAAAACTGTCATGAGCTCCCGGTCTATTGTGAACAGATCTTAGATTTGCACATGCATGCGCGCTACGGTGTGTTTACTAACCTTCATTACATTTGTCAAACGTAAATAACCGCCAAACGATTCCGAATATTTTAAAAATGGAAGAAAAAAGTATGTATTTCATCAAATAATTGCCCTTGTATATATTTTAACGCATGTTTGATCTTATAGCAAACGAAATTGAAAAGAAAAAAGGTGTACGAAATGCTAGGACAACCAAGAAACAATTAGAACTTGTTTCTATTATTCATTCCTTAGCTTCGTGCCAGAGAAATTTAATAACAGAACGATTGAATGAGTATTTTATTTGGCTAAAGCTCACTTTAATTGTTAAAAAGTGAATCAAGACAACTTAGGAAGATAAAAATTTCATTTGTTTCCGCACGAAGCTAAGAAATTAATTATATATATGATTCAGTTGTACTGTCGTGACTTGTTTAAAATATCTCTTACATTTATACAGGTTTTCGCCGCGTTAATATATTAACACAAATATGCTTAGCGAATAGCATTTACGTTAAAAATGGTGTTAAAAAATTTAACGTCAGTTTCTGACGTTAAGATTTTAACATCATGCTTAGAAGTTCTGCATCATGCAGTTCTTTGAATTGCATATAAGAAAATACAGAGACTTGGAAAGAATATATCACCAGGAAAATATAAACAAATTTGCATTTAACGAAGAAATAACTGCTAAAAAAAAAAATTGTCATATTTTGGGCAGATATGTCAACAATAAAAAATCACTTAATATTTGAGATGTATTCAAAAACGAAATTACTATTTAGTTCAGCGCGAACCTAGAAATGCATTATATCATCGTGTAATTTAGACCAGTGTTCTTCAACCTTTTTGCCCCCCCGCGGACCGATGAAAATAGGATAAATATTTCGCGGACCGGCTGAAGGCTAAGACAAATAAAAACCAATATATATAGTATTTTATTATTATATAGGTATATGTTATACAGTTATATATATACAATTTTTTGTGCGACATCTGCTGGAGCTTCTTTGTTAGAAAATTCGATATACGGGGCTACAGAGTTGTTGCTGAGACGAAGCGCTGCGTTAACATACATTCGATTTCTCTGTTTGGTTTTTATAATTGACATGGCTGAAAAAATCTTTTCGCACAAACAGGAAGTCGAAAAAATTATTAATAATTTGATAGCTTTATAACTCAAAGATGGATTTTTTTTTTCTAGCGATTTCCAAAATTGAGACAATGATTGCATTTTATGTCTGGACACCAGAGTGACATCACAAGACAACTCGATCAGCTTTTCTTTTTCACGAGGATCAATTACACATGACTTTATATCTTTCAAGAATGGATTATTAATCCAGAGGTTACCTATACGAGGATCCTCATTTTCAGGGAAATAATTATTAAAATTTTCAGTTAATGCTCTTAAATGTTGACTTCTTGTTGAATATGAATTTCTAGCTGACATCATCAGCAATCAAAAATTGTTACAAAAGTGGAAACATTTCTTCAGAAGTATGAAAAATAGCCGCGAGAGGCGTTGTATTGGGGCTAGTAAATATTAAATAAATCATGGTTCGGACAAAAGTTAGTTCCTGCGTCGATTAAAAATATGTGCTATATACCTACTCGTGAACAGAAGTGTACATCATTCGGTCAAAATATTTCATGGACCGGCAGGACCACAAGTTGAAGAACACTGATTTAGACTACCATATTTACCAGTTGGCAGAAAATATGAAGTAAATTCCTATTATGTAATTACATCATTTAAAAATCATCCTGTAGATGACTTCAAAATGTAATAAAATGCAAAAAATCTAAATTGCAATCTTAACATCATTAAATTATGGTCGTTACGTAATTGGATGAAAATAATGAAGTATATCCGTACTATTTTCCGTTAGCAATTTCAGTAAGTCAAAGTAATAGAATCGCATATGTACTGGTAGTTTCCGAATGCGTATCAGAAAGTTAGAGGGAAGGCTCAAGTATAATATATTAGGCCGCCTCGTAGGGAAAATCTGTTGCCGGTATACATTTCGATTCGGTTTAAGAAATGTGTTCAGGTCGAGATGGTAAATCTTGGAGGAAACAAGGTTCATTGTAAAGTCGTATACAAGACACCGTTTTCCTGAGCTGTTACACGTGTTCGTTATTGAATTCTCGTAACAGTTGCTTTCAGCTGCAATTGATCCCAATAAAATTAGACAATTACTCAATATGCAATCCAATGCATTTCAAATAGATTATATTGTATTTACATAATGAATATAGCGCTAAGAAATTATAGAGAGACATGCAAGTCAGTTCACTGCAATAAAAAGAGAATTAAAAGTAACCGATCAATTCTTTCTCGTAAAATTAGTTGCAGCAAATGAATTCTTGGAAAGAGTAAATAATGTAACTATGACAATTTAGGGTAAGCAGTGAAAGGGTATTTTTTTAATAAGATTAAAGTACTTTTTCTACAACCGTTACGAAAAACTAACATTTCAATTGTTTTTTGGTTTTGAAATGTGTCATATTTAGGTACTAGTGCTTAAATTTAAAACAGACATATTAGTCCAAGAATACGTAGTTTCTGAAAGAAAGTTTTGCGGGAGTTTTGGAAATTGGTGCGATTAATAAATTTTGAGGTGCTATTTTCGTAGTCACATTTTGCGACTGAACGTGCCAAAAAATGTTGTTTTTTTGAAAATATCTTCGTTCCATTGCAAATTTAGAAAAACTATATATGTATACTGAATTAAACAGGAATAAGTTCTCTATAATCTAGTTAAATTTTTCTGTAACAGTTTGACTGCTAGAGCGCCACAAAGTAGGTAAAATTTTCGAATTCTTGAAAAATGTACTTTTTGTTCAATTAACGCAGATATATATCCATACTAATATAATAATAATATAATAATAATAATATTTATTTATTGTTCATATACAATACATAATCATTAATAGACAGTCAATCAGATAAATTACAATAACATGACAAATGATAATCGATACACAGAAGTTATAAATTAAGTTCAAAAAATTCCTCAAAACTATACATAGGGTTTTCAGTTTTCACTCAATAAGTTTTTAATTGTTTTTTGAAATTGTACTGAACTTAATTCTTTGGTAGAAACTGCTAAAATATTCATAAACTTTATAGAAAAATAGTTAATACTATATCTTGATTTATTTATTCGTATAAAATTGGGGTAAATATTTGAATTATTACGTGTATTGTAGTTGTGAACGTCTTCATAAGAGACAAAAGAATTTAAATTTTGAGGGGCATGTACTAAACAGTGATAGATAAAAAGTGATGGTGGTGTCATGATTCTAAATTCTTTAAAGAGTAACCTAAAATCGGCTCTATAAGATGCACTCCCCATCACTCTTATTGTACGGCTCTATAATCTAAAAACTCTTTCAGCAGAGGCAGAGTGTCCCCATGCTAAAAGAGCGTATGCTATGTGCGACTGAAATAACGCAAAATACGTAATTAATAAAACATCCCTTGTAACAGATTTTTGTAGGTTTCTTAGAAGATAGAAGTTTTGCACAATTTCCCACATATACGGACAACTTGAAATCAAATGAGGATCAATATAGACTCCTAAAAATTTAATGGATTACTATAGTTATGATGTAATTTTTGACATTATCACTAGAAACATGTTCCATGTGTTCCAGGCACAATGATCTTGTTATAAGTGTCGTGTCATCGGCATATAAAATAGAATTCGTCTTAATAGCAGAAGAGAAATCATTGAATTATAGAGCTTTAATAAGTTTTTCTGTGGGATGAACAGTTTCACCGCTAGAGCGCTGCAAAGTTGGTCAATTTTTCGAATTCATGAAAAATGTATGTTTTGTTTCAATGAACGCAAAAATATTATTGTTATTATTCCAATTCTGCTAATTTCCCAAAATATACAATTATTTTATTATTCTTATTATTATTTTTTGCATAAAATTGCGGAAGATATAATGGAGGGTGGAAATAGGATCTAACCCATCTTTGCTTTTTTTTCGTCTCCAATCCTGTGGATTTTTTTAGGCTCCATACCAGCTCAGGACCTAATGGTATGTCCGGAGTGAATTCTCACGTATTGCTGTTTCGGTCGGTGGTAGAGAAACATTAAACCTGTGTTTGTAGGTTGATTTTACAAAGCACCGTTGAGGGTAATATACTCTCGTAGAAATAATACAATATTATATTATATTACCGCAAAACCTACATAATGGTCCCAGTTTTTACTTAATATTAGTGTGTTTTGAAGCCTTTTTTTATGTAATTGTACTTACGTATACCGTGTAAAGTTTCTGAATTCTGAACATAACAATGTTGCTTACCTGAAAAAGAAACACTATATTAGAACATTTTACAAATGAAGACAGATATATTTTTGACGTAGAATAGATTTTTATCGTCAGCTGGTACAGAGGATCGTTCCCGAATACGATAGATTTTAAGCGCTTATTGCCATGCGTACAATAGTCGGAGCACCAGGCAATATCACATAATAAAACATAGATGTACGTGTTTACTTATTGCGCCTTACCGCGAGCTTCAGTTGGAGAGAACGCCGGCACATGTAAGGATGTGAGGATAAAATGACGCTATACCGTACCACTTTGGTAGTCAAAACTTAGCTATCGGAGAGGCTATACGCGTATTTAGTCAGTCAAACGATTCGCAATAACGAGTTCTACAATATTAGAGTGCAAAAACAGAGATCTAATATTCATAACACAGTGCAAAAGTGGGAAAATGTAAAAAAAAAAAATAACTTTGAAATGTCACTGTAAAATTATTTTATCGTAACATTTAATTTAAAAGATTTTGAATGTAACAGTCAAAAGCTACTAAAAGATTTAGAGCCATAAGCGAAGGAACCAAGAAAGAAAATAGTTTTCTTCCGTTTCGAGTTCATGTGTTCTTGGACAGTTTTCTGAATATCGCCTTATACGAGTGACGTAAATGTAGGATAAGGAAAATGTAGGTTATAATTCCCAGTGTAAATTCTCGTCTACAATTTCGATCTTACGAGTCAGAAAACTTTCCAATTACATTTCAATTCACATACGATGCAACGCTCACGCATGTGCAGAACGTACAAGGTTAGTACAATGAACAGTACAAAAACCGCTAGTTGGAACACCTACTATCGCATCGGCACACTATTAGCGTATCAAATTTCTCGTGGCACTCCGGTTGAAAACCACTATTGTATATAATTCTACTCTATAAGAATAATATTGTGACCGTGAGTAGAATTAAAGCTAAATCTTTAATGAAAGTAAAGTTGCACTTGAAAAGCATTGTGCAGTGTTAACATTATGCATGGTATATCAAAGGTATAAAACCTTATATCCTGAATTTATTGTCTTACGTTAAATACGCTGTAAACTATTTTATGTTTAACGTAAAATTGCGCTCTCCTGGCAGTAAATGCTCTTTTAGCGTCTTTACGTATTATACATTTGTCCACGTGTCGCTCTTTCTCCATTCAGTCCAGACTAGTTCAAACACGTGTTTGGCGACAACGTCGCAATATCTACTTATTATGTTACTGAAAATGCTACAAAGTCAGCTACAAAGATTTGACTTCTTACACCATTGACGGAAGAAAGGGTTCGATCACGTAGGAATATTGTCGCCGGCGATTACAGATACCAGCTAGTCAGCGACGACCGTCGAAAATAATTATCTCTTAACTTTTAAATTTACCTGGTCACATATAAATATTGTCGGCACTTGCAAGCGCAGGAACCATGCGCCTATAAATAATCAGGTACCTTTGAAACCTTCATTACCAACTTACAAGAAGCTGGCAGTTACTTTTTTGTTATTTTGTTTTGATTTAATTTATAGCGAACCACTTAATGGGTTGGTTTCTTTTTGAACTGCATGTTAGTTCGACACTGGCAATACTGACATCCTTGAAATATTGACAGATATGCGGATGTATTCTGTAAGAAATGCTTTAAAATTAGCATCAGGTAAATATTTTTATTTTAACACCATGTCGAACGCCGTTATCCAAAAATGCTATTCTGTAAGAGCATTTGTTGAGGTAAGCGTTAATACAATAATTGTTAACGCGAGGTGTTAACTCACCTTGTAGAGAGGCTATATTTAATGCACGCGCATGCGCTGCTACGTTGCATTTTAACAAGTGTCAAATGCCAAGAATATCTTAACCCAATATTTCGGTGTAGATTTAAATATTCAGTGGCGAAATTTATTTTAAAAATGAAACAAAAATGTTTGGTCGTATGATACTCATTATAACTGGTTTCCACAGTGTATTAAATAAAAATATAACTTTATTCAACTTTTATTTAGTCAATTTATATACTACATTGTATTATAACAGTTTATTTTATTTTTTAATAAAATGTGAATTGTGTTCATTTTATTTTTAAAAAGGTGTTCGGTGATATTAATTATTAAATAATTCATTGATTTAATACGCTGTTTCTACCCTGGAATAACATTGTTGTGAGCTTCATTATCATTCCCATCAATTGTTTCCTCAAATAATACACCATTAAAATGTACTGCGATATTGTGAAACACGGCATACGTGCATAAGTGATTTTTCTAGCTTTCAGATGATTATAATTTTATGTTCTCCACAAAAACCAAAACTGCTCTTCAATACTCCATTTACTTACTGTCTATACAATAACTTGAACATTCATCTGGGTTATCTGTATCGCAAAACTCAAAAGGGTTACATGCGGTTAAGGTTTGTATAAAAAAAAAATTACGAAGCGCCATTCTTAGCTCTACTGTAAAGAATTCACTTTAAAAAGTACTAGAAAGTTTGAATTTTGCCTTACAATAATTAATATTCCTACCGTCTTGTATTTCATTCATTATTTTTTAATAACCTGACATTTACTTAAATAGGATCAGCCATTTTTGCAAACTAAACACCCGCGTTAGCTTTTAAAGCCACCGTTTTAGTAGGCGCTTATTGTAGAACGTTAACTGGCTATTTTAACGCCGCCGCGTTATAATTTTAACACAAATATGCTTAGCGAATAGCATTTACGTTTAAAATGGTGTTAAAAAAATTAACGTTAGTTTCGGACGTTAAGTTTTTAACTTCATGCTTAGAGAATAGACCCGATGTAGCGTCAAACCTCCGCGTTAAGAAATGGATCGTTTTAAGCTTGAACAACGCTGGGAAATATTGAAAAATTATTTTTAAAGTCAGTGCTGTGTTGCAGAAACTGCGAAATTTGAAAAGAATTTTTGGTTGAAATGAAATCCCTTCGCGCTGGTGTAAGTAAATTCATAAAGAAAGTTCATGAAACTGGCATACTTGTGGATAACAAAGCTATCCGCGTACTCGTCCGGTGCACACAGACGAAATAATTGCTGCTGTTGCCCAAAGTGTGCGTGAAAATCCTAGAACCTCAACATGTCACAAAGGTCAATAAATGAACATCAGTAGCACTTTTCTGATGAGAATATTGTATAAAGATCTCGAATTATTTGCTTGCAAGGTCCAGCTCACTCAAGAGTTGAAGCAAAATAACCAACCACTTTCAACCATCCGTTATCGTTTTCGATTTTTGTTGCAAAATCATCTTTTCGGACGAAACTCCGTTTCATCTCGGAGACTACGCCAACAAGCAGAACTGTAGGATTTGCTTGTTGACACGTAGTCGTAGAAAGCAATGCATCCTCAAAGGGTTTTGGAGAGTTGGCGTCATTGGTCCCTACTTCTTTGAAAATGAAGTTGGCAACAACGTTATGGTGAATGGACTGCGCTACAGAGACTAATAATTTATTTTTTTTTTTTTTTTTGACTGCAAGTTAAATTAAAAATGGGTTTGCGATATTACAAATTTATCAAAAAAAAAAAAAAAAAACAACAACAACAAAACTCTACTCCAGCTCTTATACAATATGTTAAAAAATCACAAAATTCATAAAAATTTCCTGTACTTGTTCATAAATAAAGATCCAAAAACAACTTGTTAGGGGGCACGTTATGAATATGCTGGATTATCGAGAAAGCACCCTAAAATTTTATGAGACACGCATGTTTTGCCTTGTTTCCATAAGCCGGACCGTTATTAAGTACGCACGTATAACCAGGAAGTTAGCTTCACCGAGTTAGTTCACTTCACCTACTGTGCGTTACTGTATTAAAAATGCGTATTTGATATGTATCAGGGCAGGCTGCGTAATGAATTTAAAGGATTTATTAAAAGCTGAATTTTTTTGATAACTAATTACTTACTAAAGTGACATATATACCCATCGAGAATCGTGATGCCGATCGATGAACTGGGACGATGAACAAATATAAATCTATTTCACACAATTCTATATCTATTTCACATAATTCTATGTGAACTTTCTATAACGTCTTTGAACTGCACGTATCATGTACGTCTGTTGTTTTATTTTTTATATTTGAATATATTCACCTAAACGTATGTTGTATATGCGCCGCGTCTCTAATGGCTAAAGTAATGGTTGAACAGCCTTTATATTTCTTTCTCACTCTCCGAACGAATTAAAACCTTGCATTTTGAAAACATTTTAGTGTAAATCATATGCTTGTTTTTAATGTCATGTCAATGGCAAGTAAATCCTCGCGGTCTATTGAAAGGTTTTCATATACATGATGGCCAAAAATTAACTATACTATTTCCATTTCAAATAATTCATATAATAAATACAGAACAATAAATATATCACATAAATGGCTTATTGAAACAAGCCTGTGATATCAAGTACTAAAGCGTTTATTCTTGCCGCTGACAGCTAGCAAGGGTGGGGTTCAAATCCTTACGATATCAAATAATTTGTTTAAATATATTTATACAAATTAGGGGCTCTGATTATCCATACGCAACCGGCTATAAACTATGGGTGCCTTTATGTGTACTCTAAAAAGGATATATTAGTCCTGAATGTACACAGATTCAAAATATGTTACAGGAGGCCAAGGATCATCTCGGGCTTTCGTGCCAATGATGAGGATAAATGCCTTATTTGAGCCTTGCAGTCATTTGTGGAATATAATGTTAGTTAAATATCCGCCTCCTATCGTCACACAAGTGCGAGTTCTCTCAAAAGTATCAGACCAATTCTGTAACTCAGTTACTACGATCATTGTAACAAAATTTGTCCCTATGAGCAAGGTCAGTAACTATAATGAATGAAAGTCATTATACTTTTTATAATATTTTATCTTGTAGTAACGTTACTACACAGTAAATTTTTACAGAATTGATCTGAATATCTCAAAACATTTCTAAAGATTTCAGGAGACATTTCAAATTTTGCTGCTCGAATATTGTTCTTTAGTTGTGCAATCAACGTTGGCTTGTTGGCATAAACATGTTTTTTAAGATAACTTAAAAAAAGTCTGGAACGGTTAAATCTGGAGATTTTGGAAACTAACTGAGTCAGCGATTTTTCAAAATTTTTGACTGTGGCTCTTGTTATGTGATATGTAGCACGTTATTCATTAAAAGGCCATATTTTTCAAACAGTTCATCTATTAATTCTCCAAACTTTTTCGGAAGTAGGCTACATCAAAATTTCTTAAATAAATGTCAGGCCGAAAAACTTGAACGAATGAAGGTCGAATTACACCTGATCAAATTCCACGCGTGACTCTGGGTGTAAAAGTCACTGATGAACTATTTGTGGATCTTGCCTAGTGCCATAATGGCTGCTATTTTGTTCATTATCATACCCGCTGAGGTCGAAATGGGCTTTTTCTAAGGGTTATCGTAATTGAAGATTTATATTCGTACCACTTTAACAACAACACGTTGTTGACTCTTCAAACGGTCCATAACTAATTTTTCACGTCTACACTGCTCAATTATCATATATAAACTGTCAAAATGGAACCAAACCGCAGGGCGTATCGAGGAGCGGATTCGGCCCCCGGTAAAAAAATAATTCCTCCCTTCCCGGAACAAGCTAATTACGGATCCTATAACGGATAAAAAACTGCGCGTAGATAGAATTGTTCTTCATTTTTTCTGTAATATGATCTATTTACATGATGTGTCCATTGTCCACGCCGAAACTACCGATATAAATGCCACAAAAGGATCCAAAATACTGATATCTGATGACAATTAAACATAAACAAAGTAGAGAGTCAAATCAAGTTCGGGACCCGAACCTACAACCACTATAATTTCAATAATAGATAGTTCTCAATAAATAAATATAAATATATAATTATTATCACGTATTACAACTAACCACAAAAAAATAAAAGAAATTATATACTAGAATCAATTTATAAAATTGGATAGGGATTTGTATAGAAAATAATCAATTCCCGGTTTGCAGTCTTTTCGGGCCCCGGTAATTTATACCGGCTTCTCCGTCTCTCGACACCCCTGATCGACAGATATGTTCATTTTTGGTAGTTCAGAACGCCTACGTTAAGTCCGTTCTACATTATACTTTTTTCAATACTATCCAACTCTGGAGTCGTTTCAACTTTTGATACTACAGAATATACTGGGGGAAAAAATAAGGGACAGCGATACCTTCCATCTTTTATTACTTTGTGTTACTCTTCACTGTCAACTTAAAAAATTCTAGGTTCAGGTGACTGACAACGGTTTGGTTATAGAACCAATTCTAGTAACCAATTTATAAATATTGCTTAATTGTACTAAGTTTATATTTAATTATATGTTCTAAATAAACTTCTTATTTACTTAATAAACTTCTAAAAGTTAAGTTGTAAACAAAAACTAAAAAGTTGGTAGTTGGTACGACTGAGAAGTATAGAACTGTCACCCAAAAATTTGACCGGAGGTAGTTTTGAAAATAGTGTAGTTTGTACTGTAGCATCGAAAGTTGGAAGGAAGTATTGTGTTTCACATTATACTTTTTACGGCAGTACTACGCAAAAGATCTGTAGTGCTTCGCAAAAAAGTATAATGTAGAACGGACTTGACTGAGGCCGGCCTGCAATCATTAATTTTAAAAACTGTGAAATTGTAAAAAATAAAAATTTCAGATTAATTTCCATAATGACAATATAGTTTGTTAAACTACTCACCCCTTATTAGGACATCTAGAATGCCATTAACTTGATTAATTAACCATTAACAAAATAATATTAGGTACAATACTTTTTTAATTTGTATTCAAATACATTTAAAAATAAAATAAATAGGGAAGTAGTGTAATACAGAGTCAACAAAACCAATTAAATTTCAATCATGTGTTTCAATAAAAAAGGCAGCCAGCTGTTATCTATAGTTCAATAAAAACAAAACTGGTTTTTATAATAAAAAATATATATATGAATCAAAAATCCCGAAAAATATAAAAAATCGTTTAACAAAAAAGTATATGTACAAATATATCATAAATAAACTCACAGAACTTAATAATAATTCACATTGAAAGTACATAATATTTTGCGTGCAATTCTATATCGATTTCAGTGAAAGGTCAGAGGTAACAAAGTTAAAAAAAAAACAACTACCGTCTGTCTCGCCCGAATATTGTGAATCATATAACGTCCTCCGGACAGAGTCGGACTAACACTCAACATTAGTTTCACAAAAATACTGCATCACAAAAGATTAAATAAAAAAGCACATGGTGTCACATAATTTCGCAGCCTGATGTTCTTAATAATCATAGAAAAATATTGTCACGGGGTGAAGTCAAGAACGGAATCTTTTCTACAAAATTTAATATATAATATTAATTTACATCAGAATACAATTGTTGGTCAAAATGGCTGCTGGTGTTGTCCGTTAGAAGCTGATGTAATTCTCGTTCTTGTCCCGGCCTCTCCAGGATCGGTCGAACCACCCCAGGTATCCGCACGAGGCGAACACGTGGAGACAGGGCTTCTCCATGTGTTCAGAATCAGACAACACATCTCGTTTTGGTGACTTCAACAGCTGGGCTGGTCCTTGGGTAGCGTGATGCGGACTGATGACTGGTCACAAGAATGACTACTGCTTGACTACCAAAAATGACCAACCAAGACTCTATTCCCTAAGACCATTTTATAACTGTTAAACAGGTCACTATGATGTCAGGTCCTACCTCAATTGTTTTGGAAACATTATTCATTTGTGTAATTGTTGGCAGCAATTAAAGACCATAGTTAGCACAATTGATTAATGTTTATCAACACATTAGAATGTAGTTCAACACTTATGTTGACAAACACGCACCACTCTGCACATTCTTTAATTCCCAAAACCGTACGTCAGCAACCTTGACCTACACGGCTTAAAGACCGCTCAAGGAATTGGGACATTAGAACACAATTATACCATAATTGTGACAATATACGATAAAATCTGCGACCTAATCCGCATGACGTTATAAAAATTAGGGGTTCAAATGCCTATCCAAGCATAGATACGGTACCATACGTCCTTTATTATAGAGGGTTCTTTATTTTATAGCGTTGTGCTTTACATCTATTTATTTCTTAAAAACTCACTTTTGCTCTTTATTTGCTTATTTACCTACTGTACAATTTGGTTTTAAAACCATTAGGGCATCGCGCTAGTAAAAGTTGAGAAATTTGAATGACTCCTATTGCGAGAAATTTCTTTGAGGACGATTGTTGAAGAAAACATTAACTACTTCAAATTAAAAAAAAAAAAAGATCATTGTTGAGGGTATTGTAAATGAGGTTGTGGAGTTATTTAACGAAATTTGCTTTATTAAAAACCTACGTACCTAGGTTACACATACTGCAGACAACATCTCCATAAAATCAACATAAGCCCTACACCGAACTGTACCTGTGACAATAAAAACAACTCGATGCAGCTATACGCAAAACTATCATCCCTCAACATCCCACTGCCAGCAAATACCCAACACATATTATATTTAAACAGAGAAATATTATTACGAACTTTATACAATTTTATAGTACAAAATAGAATTAAGTTGTAAATAATAATTATCAATTAATGGTGTTAGTTAATGGCCAAAGTAGCTAAAATCAATAAAGCAGCGGTTCTTAATCGGGGGTCCCGACCCCAAACGGGTCTCGAAATGACCTTAGGAGGTCCCGAAATTAAAAGAAAAAATTTAATTTTTACTAGTTTTTCCTTTTTAAATTACAATAAACATTAATTATTAAGAACATTTAAAATATTATTTCAAAAATTTTCTTGGGGGATCCATAAAATATTTTAGGCTATTTGGGATGTCCCGAGTATAAAAAGGTTAAGAACCGCTGCAATAAAGCATATTTAAAAAATAAAAATTACATACGCATGTACATAATATTAACTCCAATACATGGATGTTGCATTATCGATACGTCTCAGCCCTGTGATGGTCGGCCATTCCAAAATATGATTTTTTTTTTCACCGGTCTTAACTCTCGTTGAAAATTTATGGGAAATAGAAGATCTACAAATCAGACACAATAAGTATTCATACAAGTGAGAATTATTTTAATCATTTGGAGGTACTTGAAAAAATGTTGATATTAAAATTGTCGAAAAGTTTCGTGCGTGTGTGCGTGCACATATGCGTGTGTTACCTAAAAACTAAAGAACGACTCTACCGATTTAAACAAAAAAAAAATACACCAGCGTGTTCATATCATCATTTATGATAACATAGGCCCGTATTTAAGAGTATCAGAGTCCTTGATTTTTTTAAAAATAATTTAAATCAAGCGAAATCTTTGAAATGCGTGCGCAAATATTTTCGCAGGTTGAAACTTCTTTTTCATGCCTTAAAACTTCATAATTCTTATAAACTAAAAACACTCGAAGGCTCTGTTGACAGTGCATGTACGGTCTGTGCTGTGACAGTGTGTTGATTTGCGAGACGAGAGAAGGCAAAGAGAGGGGGTTCTTTTGTGGTGGGGATGACATGAGCCAATTATTCAACAAGACTACAGACACCAGCTCGAGACGGAGTGCGATGATCAGATACTTGAAGATATCTTTCGAATTTAAAAAATATAAACTTGGCTCTGTGAAAACTTTTAGCTTATTTTCAGTTTGACATGCAATAATATATAACAAAAATTAACGAGACTGCAATGATTAAATTTGTGATATGAATATGTAGCGGCTAGTGACCGAATGGCGGGTAGTGTTAACAATGAGCGGCCAGTGACAGGCTTAAAAAAAAATAGTTTTTTTTTACACAAACTCCTTTACTTACTTCGAGCCTTTCGGCTTCTGTTGTCCTAGGTTTTTACTAATTAAACCTAACCTAATTACCTAAATTGATCATATTTACTGGAGTTTATTACATTATTTTCAATATGCTAATGTGGGGAAAAATAAAGCACTGTGTACCTAAAACCTAGGTAGTTATGTTAGGTTTAGTTACTAAAAATCTAGGACAGCAGAAACCGAAAGGCTCGAAGTAAGCTTCCCGAAAAAACTTCTCTTTTTTATGCCTGTCATTGGCCAGTCGTTGTTAACACTGCCCGTTATTCGGTCATTGACCGTAACATAATACCCTAGTATCATTTTATGTGTAAGGTTTCAGTTCGGTGAAAAAAACCCGATAGGGGACAACGGGGATGCCAGCTAGTTAAATAGTACAGTATATGAATATATAAATTTTAATAGGGTTAGTAGGATATTGTTTTAGGCGACCAGATCAAAAACAGTCCTTTTTTAATATCTTGTACTAGACAATTCGGCACGAGAATGAAGTTTGCAAACGAGCCGCAGGCGAGTGAACCAAATCATTCGAGTGCGGAATATGCATTATACGCGTGTTGCTCACTATGCTTTTCCTCCGATTAACATTTTTCAATAAATAAATAATCAAGAAAATATAACATAAATATGGTTAACAACCATTAATGCGCGCGCAGCCAGTACGGGAATAAAAATTCACAGAAACTGCACATGCGCATTGCTGCCAATTTATTCTTTCCATCATAACGCACATGCGCATTGGGGCGCATTTATCATTCCCGCATCACCTGCACGCGCAGTAACATGCGAAATTAAGCTAATTTCCTGTCAACTAACAGTATCGAAATGAGACAGTATGGAAAAATATTTTTCGGCCTAGGCCGATTCGCTTACTTTTTAGGCTGCTGGATGCCAACGCCATCTAGAATAGTGATGTTTGTTTAATAACAAGCGAATGTTTAAAATTATGTAGCTAATTAAAATAAATAACTTTAATTTTTCTAATTAAAATTACTTTTGGTCGCCCAAAAAATATAATGTGCACCTTTGTCAAAATATGCTTTTCCGTTCTCATCTGTTTGAAGGCATCGGTCATCAAATTCAGAAGCGGGCGAAAAAGATCCAGTTTTTGGTCATGGTACACAAATAACTATTACAGTTATCTTCGTCAGTTGTTTTCTTTACCATAACCTATTACAATACATTCGATGTTAAGAAAATCGTTACTTCGCTTACAACCCCCCCCCCTGGATTTTTTATTTTTTGGTAGTGAGTTACGTGAGTTATCGTAACAAATTGCTTACTAATGTCTATAATTTTCGGTTGTATTAATGTAGATAATAAATAAACATTGTTTTCCCGCATTGTTGGTTTACTGAGATTTTCATTAAAAAACTTGAAATAATACAAACATAAAATTAAAATCAAATTATTCCACAAAATGAAAAATGATTTATATCTCATATTCCACATATGACAACGTAAATTACGTATATACTTGCATATCCTAAAATTAGAGGTTATAACATGGAATTTAAATGTCAAACTTAAAAAAATAATATCCGGTGTTGTAGTCAAAATATGCACGGTTCAAAGATTCAGATAAAGAATCTAATTATATGACATCGCATAATGGAACTCGTATCAAATTCCAAACTAATAATTATAGAACGACTGACACTTTACTTACTTGGTACACTGACCTATTAAAACTGTAGAACCTATGTTTTTTAGGGTTTTGTAGGTATGACCAAAAAACCCTTATACCGTCATTTTGTCGTCTGTCTGTCTGTCTGTCTGTCTGTTCGGTTAAAATTGTAGCCAAACGGCTAAACCTAGAGAGTTGAAATTTGGCATGCTTATACAACTCTTTGACACGCACATAGGAAAAATACTAAAACATCTAAAAAACATACTCCCCTAAAAATATAAACAAATATGTGCTCATCGAAAACAATTTTTTTTTTTTAATTCTGAGTACGGTATCAAATGAAAGCCCTTAGTACGTGGATTAACGATCAAATTTTTATTTTTGCAAAATAAATTATTTTGTTGCGATTTTTGCCAAAATTGTGCAAAAAAATTTTTGTCCCACACCCTGTAGCCCAAATGGTTTAAACTAAAAATCTAAAAAAATTCCAAGTAATGTATATTGGTGTGAACCGAAATAGTACAACAGGAATTTTTGATCAGATTATGTTTTCGGAAAATAACGCATTTTTTGTGGTTTTTGGTTCACAAAGTACAAAAGTTATACCAATGTAAGACACTCATATACAAAGCGTCCGATGGCGCAACGGGTTAGAGCGCTGGTGTCGGTAGCTAAAATTCTCTGGAAAACGAAGGGTTTCGAGTACGGACGGGAGTGAGTTTTATTTTTTCGGTTTTTTTTTTGCATTTTTATTATGTTGAAATTATTTTGTCAAAATTCTAGTTATATTTTGACAAATGTTGTATTTAATTTTTAAGAGCGTAAATTTAATAACCAGTCTTATTATATGATTAACAGACGATAAATTATTTTAAAAATATCGTTCATTTTGCCGTGATTACTATAAAGTAAAATTTGTCCTACACACTCAGCATACCGCCTTCACTTATTATATACCTGCGAAACCCTGAAATGTGTGAATATTCACACTTCACATCAATTTTTTACTGTTTTATATAACTGTCATTCATAGGAACAGGAATAAATTAAATAATTTAATTTTAGTTTAATGTGTCTTTTAAAATCGTAGAAGCGGTCTGTGTAACAAATTAAGGCCCATTTAGTTTTTCTTCTTCTTTTTCTTTGGGCACTATCAGTCATGTTGACTTTTAGCCTCACTCACATAAGCCCTCCATCTCGATCTATTCATTGACAAGTCTTGCCAAGTACCATGTATACCAATACTTGTTAGATCTTTGGTTAGCTGATCTCTCCATCTCTTGCGAGGTCTTCCCACAGGTCGACGGGTATCTTCCTTCCCATATATTCCTAACCATTCTGTCCTCCCTCATCCTCATAACGTGTCCTATCCACTGTAATCGTCTGCCTCTGAGTTCTTGAGTGATAATTGGCCTTGGGTACAGTTCTTGGATATCTTTGTTCTTACGGATTCTCCATTCACCATTAATTCTGCCCAAGATTCTGCGTAATATTTTATTTTAGAAAACTATGAGGTGTTGTCGATCTCGCTTTGTTAAGGGCCATGTTTCGAAGCCATACATAAGTATTTGGTTCTCCTCGACAAGAGTTCCGTTTTGAAGAGGGGACCAAGTGCAAAATACGATACATTTGTAGCTTTAATTCTATTCGTAATTTCCTGCTGTATCATATTTCCCTGATTTATCATGGTACCCAGGTATTTGAAAGTAGAAACTCTCTCAAAAGTGTTATCATTAATTTTTAAGTCGGTCGTGTTGTCATGACTGCGTCTAATAACAATGAGATACTTGGTTTCTTAATTACTGATGATGAATCCTACTTTACGAGCTTCGGCATCAATAAGGTTAGTAAGGTATATTACGTCTTCAACCTTATTTGAAATAATATCCAGGTCATCTGCATACCCTAAAATCTTGTGGTATCCATTGAGCTCTAGAGCACGTTGGTTGGTATCTTGGACTTTTCGTACCACTATCTCCAGCACGAGGTTAAACAGCAAAGGTGAGGTGGCGTCTCCTTGTTTGACTCCAGTATGAATTTCAAAAAGTTTCCTACTTTCACTCTGCTTATGGATCCCGACACACACACCATAATCATCTTGATAAGTTTACTAGGGATGCCAAATTCGTCCATGATATCCCGAGTTTTTCACGCACAATGGTGGCATAGGTTTTTTTAATTTTTAATATTTTAAACCACGCAGCGGCGTTCAGATGTGACCATTAACCAGTTAAAAAAGTGTAAATGAAACAGAAATTAAGATGTATAACCTCACTTTCTCCCTCAGCCTCACTGCTTCCTGTGCCTATCAACGCACTATCTACAGAGTGTTTTTTAGTTTGTTTTAAAAAAAAATATGAAGTTTTAAGGCATAAAAAAGAGGCTTTAGCCTGCGGATTTTCTGGACACGTTGATGGAAGCTAGCCTTTCGTATGATACAGATACAAAATTATTAGCATTTATAGTTTTAGGGAATTTATTTACATATACATTATAATGTTAATGCTTGATTTTAATTCTTTAAAAAATCAGGACTCCTGATTTCAAAAATCCAGAATCCTTTAATTTTGAGGTAACATACAAATATAAATACATATACGCAAACGAATTAATTTATATATTAATATAGATGTATAGCTGAAATAATGCATATTTTGTATCTATTTCAGTTCATTTTTTGCCCAAAAAATCCCAAATACGCTTCGAGCTATTAGTAACAGCTTCTATAAAAAAGTTACTGATGAACAATTCCAGTTCAAACTAATGTATATTACTTAGAATTTTTTCAGATTTTTAGTTTAACCCCTTTGGGTTAAAGCCGGACAGTAATTTTTTTAGTACATTTTTGAACGTTTTATAACAATTAAATTTAAAAAAAAGTACTTTCCGTTCTTTAATCCACAATTTAAGAGCTTTCTATTGATACCACACAATCAATTTTAATCGATACTTTTTACCACACACTCGATATTTTTCGAAAAATTAATCTGATCAAAAATTCCTGTTGATCTATTCCGCTGCCCATAATTGTAAATTGTTGAGATTTTTTCAGATTTTTAGATCAAGCCCTCTGGGAACAGAACAACTGTTATACAGGACAACATTTTTATGGGGAAAATTCCATTGAAAAAATGATTTAAAATAAATAAAAATGTGTTTGTTTATCCACGCAGTAAGAGGTTTCATTGGATACCCTACTCACAATTTTAAAAAATATTGGTACATTAAAAACATATTCTTCTCGCGATGTATTTTTTTGAACTCACTATAGTTTTTATATATGTGGGTCAAAGAGTTGAG
This sequence comes from Liopterus haemorrhoidalis, assembly GCA_963971575.1. Classification (NCBI taxonomy): domain Eukaryota; kingdom Metazoa; phylum Arthropoda; class Insecta; order Coleoptera; family Dytiscidae; genus Liopterus; species Liopterus haemorrhoidalis. The sequence continues at coordinate 63,159,800 of OZ020611.1, forward strand.
CTAGCATGCCAAACTTCAACTTTTTATGTTCAGCCGTTGGGCTACAATTTCTACCGTACAGACAGACAGATACATGAGTAGCGTATACTGTTTTTTTGGTGGGCATACCTACAAGACCCTAAAAAGAAAATAATTTGTTCCATTGGAAATTCTAAAAAAAAAAAAAAAGTCCTATTACAGACATTCTCTTAAACAGTAATTTTAAATTAATATAATTTCTATTTACATATAATTATAACAAAAATATTCAAAAACTAATTAAACAAATTAAATATTACCCACAATAACAATAAAAATTTACCATGCATCTAAACATAACATGAATAATTTAACATAACAATATATCACAAAAAGTCGGCACATTAAAAAAACTTTCCAAACTAAAATTAGCTAGCATTCGAAAAATACAAGCAGACATATTATAAAAAGCATCGTGAATCCCAAAACAAGCTCTTATTTCGCAGTGTTGTAATATAACATACCCACTACGGCATTAGCATACAAATGTACTAAAATTACCACTGTCGACGTACCGCAAGATGGCAGCGCTGTAATTTTCGGTACAATATATTTTTTGCGATACCACTTTTTAATATGCAAGGGAGGTCATTGGTAATTATACAATGGTCAGTCTAGCATTGTTTATTTTGCTGCAGTACGGGGAGAATACACGATTGATGATTGTACACCAATTACTACGTCTGCGAAGGGAGCCTTTCTTTCCGAGAATTTTACGGGATTACACAGGGTGAGCTATAGATAGGTGAATGATATGTTTCGACTGCCATTTTGGTTTGCTACGATTCTGTCAGATTTTACCAAAGTTATTCTCCTGATCAAAATCAAACAAATATATACGAGGGTGGGAAAATTAAAGATAGAGAAAATAAAAGATTTTTCTTTAATTTAATTTAGTTTTTCTTTCTTTTCATAACTACCTCTTAATTCTATACACTTAGTCCAGCGATGCTGGAGCATTTGTATGCCATTCTTAAAGTGATTTTTTCCAGGATCTCAATATAAATATTTATGGGGGTCATGACCTCCTTGTCCGACCGAAATCTCTTTCCAGCTAGGTATTTATTTAGGTTAGAAAAAAATAGAAGCCGGACAATACCAGATCTGTCGAATAATATGGATGATGAACTACTTCAAACTTTGATTCATCCAGTTTTTGCGGTGCAATTCCACTGCCATGGGCAGGTGCATTGTTTTAGTAGTAGAGGATTTTCTTTTGATCAAACCAGGACAATTTTCGCGAATTTCATTCAATAAACGCACAAGAAGGTTATCGTAGTATTGTCCATTAACTGATTGATCCGTCGAGACATAGTCTATGTATAAGGTCCGTTTCGCATCCCAAAAAGTGTTTGCCAAGATCTTTCCAGCTCATGGGATCACTTTTGCCTTCTTTGGATTCGGGGAACCGCGCTGAATCCACTGTTTGAATGGTTCTTTGGTCTCTGGCGTATAATAATGGACCCGCGAAACATGGTTACGAAGCGAAGCAAAAAATCACCAGATTTTCATGAAACCTATCCAAATCAGCTTGAGAAATTTAACATCGAATGAGTTTGTTTCCCGAAAAGAGCAAACGCGGCACCCATCTTGCGGAAAACTTCCGCACAATCAATTACTCGGTTACAATAAAATGTATGCGTTCCTTCTGCTACATCTGACAACTTTAGTCGTCGGTTATTTAAAATGGCATAATGGATTTTGTCCACAATTTCTGGTGCTGTGGTTGTTTTCGGACATACACTACGACGATCATCCTTAATATTGAATCCTTCTCTCTTGAACTCATTTACTCAACGGAAAATGGTTGCATACGAAAAGACATCCTCACCAATGTATTAACCATATTATTAACCATTTCACAATGGATTTTGTTTTCGCCGACAACTCTTTTTCTAAGAGATACTTAATGACGCGATATTCCAGATTTTCCAACAAAACCACACTTACTGTTTCTCGCTACTGTGAAAAACGAACTAAAAGTCTGAACGGAATACAATTTCACTGACAGTATACTGACATGTAACAGAACATGTAACAACTTAATATATCAAATTTTACCAGCGCCATCTATGCCTAGGATTTCACAGAACTTTTCATCCCGCCTTCGTATATAAGGACAATAAATTATTAACTGATTCAGTTGTATTTTGAACCGGTACTCTTTATAGATTATTACATACGCATTCGAACGCGATATGTTAAAAAACCAAGGTGTATAGAAAAAATAATAAGACTGTTACTCTAACAATTTTTATTGGCCATATAACTACAAAGCGACATTGTCCCCCTCGACGTTTATTCTATTACCGGAATCAGTGCTGTCGGTTACAAGTTTCTGGTTGTTACCCAGAGTACCAAGACAACAGCCCTTGAGGTTGTTTTTATTTCATAGAAATAGGAAGAAGTCACACGGACTCAGATCGAAAGAGTAAAAGGGATACAGAACAACAAGAATCCACTTTTTCGCCTAAAACTTAGTTACAGAGAGTGCTATATGATAAGGACCGTACGCAGTGGCATAGCTTCAAATTCTGGTCTCCTTCACAAATTTGTACTTCGCCACAAAAATATACACACATTTTTTAACGTTGGTTCCAAAACTTCTGCCCCCTCCGCACCGCGAGGCCTTAACTATGGCGCTACACACAAGACCAGCCTCCAGAGTCTTTCGAGGTATTCTCGGTAATAATTCTGATGAACTGATTAATTTCAACATAATATAAGAACGTGTTAAACAACAAAATAAAGTGGCAGTCTATCTACTACACATGCTATTTCAAAGTTCGTCCAACGCAGGTATATTGAATGGGACTTACACGTTCCGGTATATCGGACAGGCGTGATGTACGTTTTTAACAGCCTTAACTCAGTTGCACTACGATGACTATCTAGATTACCCAAATAAAGAATGAACTTCCACTGGGTTTCCAGTTTATGTAGGGTGTGAGGCAGATTTTTTTTTGTAGTAGATCTATTACTTTTAGATAAAGTTCGTCTATTGTTTTATTAAAATTAATCTAATAATTTATCATTATCAATATAGTTCTAATTTAGAGTTTTGTAAATCAAAACATTTAAATTTGCTGCCGATTATGAACACACAGCAACAGTACCGAAGTTCAGTTATAAATCCGATGCAGGACGTAGGGAAGATGACGTCACTCTCTGTTCACGTGATTCCCACGCCGAACTAAGGTTATAGGTCATCTCTGAGGATTCACTGTATCACACATTTATATTTAGTTTAAAATTAGATTGACATGCTGTTCGGAAATGATCTTGTACCGATATTTTTAGCAATCATATTTTTATTTTAAATATAAATAAAAGATAATACCGACATACATCAAGGATTAATTATTTATTGAAATAAGTTATTAGATCGTTTATTCAGCCTTATCAATTATGTACGGAATATACGAGTTTTGATCAAAAAATTCATGGACTAGCGTTATAAAATTTAATTAATAACAAATTATTTAAAATTAGAATTATCAACTTAGAAATACTGCCTTTGTGTGGCTAGATGCCTACGTTTACTTCCAGCGTATTATCCACTTTTGGAAACATTTCACAAGCACTTTTTGGAATCACTTTTATATCAATTTCCGATATATTTATTTTTTAACTATTCAATTGTTTGGATACCGTGTCCTAATTAACGAACTCTTCAGATTTGGGAATAAAATAAAGTTACATGTTAGGTGAGTATGGTGGATAGAAAACGAGAAAAAATGTATTCGTCGCCAAAAACTGCTGAACCATAAGAGAAGTGCGAGCTGGTGTTTTATCGTGATAATCAAGGTTCAGTACTAAGCCCAATTCTGTTCATAATATATGTAAATGATCTTCCAGACTCCATAAATTATGAAGAAAAAATTATCTTTGCAGACGACACAATTTTCTTGAACCCATATTCCAAACAACGGTCAAAATATCTTGACAAGACGATGATATTCTTACTTTTTCTGCAACCTTTTTATCAATCAATCGTCAATTTATATTAATTAATTCGTGAGCCTTAATGACCTAATCGTTGGTTTTAGAAATTTTAAGCTTCCCCGATATCTTATAATTTTTAATTGACCATGTACCGTTTTAAACGATCGAACCACTAAAAAACAAAAAAGCACACACATTTACACAGCATCTTCTCCAAAAGGTTTTTTCAAAAATGCAGTTTTCTTCAGTCTTCTTTCCAAATTCGAAACAAATTTTACACCCATCATCAAGAAACTTGTAGCTTCTAACAAATGCTACGATGCAGTCCTTTAAATATTCGGATTGATGAAAATTATAAATAATCTGAACCGGGTACCCGACACAATTATCTGGTTACTACCCACTACCTTGATACCCACGCCCGATAATAAAAATTGTTTAGTTAGTATTTTGTCCTTCAGTAGTGCGGTTGTGTAATAATGTTATTTATGCAAAACGTTTTGAAGCGGTATTTTTATGTACCCACACAAAGAAGCCAAAAATGTCCTTCTCAAGTGCAGCAAAATATATGCACAAGTTAGTAGACTTTGTGAAGTATTGGGTGAAACGTTATAAAATTAATAAAAATGTTGACGATTTAACTAATCGTGGATTAAAAAAAGTGACCACTATGAAACAAGATAGTGATTTTTAACGTTTTTAAAAATAATCATATGTTATCTTTACGTAAATATCAGGTAGTTTTGTTCAAAAAGAACATTAAGCTAAGTCTAATACCCTGAGAAGTAGCTTAATTGAAAATGGTATTAAATTCAGGAGCAACAAACAAAAACCATTGTTATCGGTGAAACATGTCGAAAAACGACTTGCTTCGAACAAAAAACGTTCAAAATTTGATTTGGAGATCACTGCAAAAGTAACACGAAAAGTTGGTAGAAAGGGTACCGAAAAGATGCCAAGCAATAACTGATATTAATGGAGATTGGATAATTATTAGGTAGAAGCGTAATAATATTTACATTCAATTTTTAAATTATATTTAGTTTTTCAACAAGGACGTCTTACTATACAGTTTGTAGTTGAGTTCCCTTGTCTTAATTTGAATGATTAAAATTTGTTCGATGACATGATAGAAGAAACTTACTTTCTAAATAGGACCAACAAAAGTCTTTTGGCTTCATGTACACGTGCATGATGAAAATAAAAACAGTCTTTGGAACTATTGGCAAAAAACACAACAAAATACACTACACAACCGTTAATAAAAGAAGAAAACGTAGTATTTTACACAAAAAGCACGGAACAACCTTACAACTGATCACATAAAAATACAATGTGCAAAAATCATGAATGAGACAAACTAATGAATGAGATGTATTAGTCATCCCTGATACCCTTATCTTAAGGGAGGAAATATTTGAGTTGTGATATGTGAAATTGTAGTTCTGTCCACAAGAAGCCCAAGCATATGTTGTCCCGTTCACTGAAATAAATTATGACACTACAACTTATATTCATATTTCCTCCTTGCTGACCATACAAAACGCTGAATGGATATGCAACGATGAAATAGGATGTAAAAGCTTGCAATTTTCCATTAAATATATTTTCCCCGAATAACAAGCTAAATTATTTCTCAAAATTTATACGAAACATTATATATTAGTTATGGTTTTTACTCTAAGCGTTTAACCTGTTTTATTATTTCTCGTTTTGGCTCTAAACTGAGCCGAATAAATTAGACGATATATTAAACTATATATCGTCGAATTATTTTTTTATGGACTTGGGTAATAAATTTATCTAAAAAATCAGCTAGTCAGTTATTTAGAAAAGAATAGTTTGTTCACAGATTTGTCAACATGGTTTTAGAGCAGAGTTTTTCAAACTTTTTGAGCCGTGGAGCACTTTTCATGAGAAGAGTTCGTCGCGGGGCACTTCGGTGCTATATTTTTTAGTTGGATCTTGACGTGTGATATGTAGTTAGTTATTGCTTGAATAACAACTTTTGTTTTTTTTTTTTTTTTTTTCGATATATTGTTGTCAAAATCCGTTTAGCCAAATTCGCTTGATACGTGTCCGAGGACCGACAGAGTCATACAGAGAGACCGAGAGACACCATGCTAAAAATAGTAAAAACATTATGTAGGAACTTCAATTCGTGTACATCCTTAAATCGAAATTTAAAAATGTCAAAATCGGTATGATCACAATACTATATGTATATGTATGTGGCGGTCGGTAAAAACATAGCAAGAACTGGGGCAAAAATGGGACACTTTTCAAAATACAACTGATAAAAAACTATTCAAATACTATCTTTATAATATTTGAACATACTTTTTGTCTACTGCCAAACTATCCGTACTTTAGCGAGCTATCCATCGAAAAATAATCGTAGCAAAATAGTATATTATTATACGAGTTTTATAAGACGATGTATTGTCACACGAGTTGTTTGGAGTACGACGAGCGAAGCGAGGAGTGGTCCAAAGTAACAAGTGTGACAATACGTCGTATAAAACCAGCATAATATACTATTTATATACTTTGCATCACTTATTTTATAGAAATTTTTAAATTTCATTTATAATAAATATCTGAATATTAGGGATTATTGTGCAATGCGGTCACCCTAGCAACAATTTATAATAAAAAAAATTCTGTGATAACACAACAGTTATTTGACAGATGCAAAACAACAAATTTTCTTTTTGAATTTTGTTAATAATACTATTATAAAATAATTATCTGACATGGAAATACTTACTTAATTATTAAATAAATATTTTAAAATATTTGAGGTTATCGTAGACGAGTAGTACTGCCAATCTCTCAAAGTAAAGTCACCAAAAACAGTTTAACAATGATATAAGCTGTTCACTTTTGTAAGAACAAACTAGATCTGGTTATTTTGGTTACTTTTATGGTGTGTTACTGACTTTAAATGTCAATTAAAAATATTCCTTACGCTGTAAAACCGACTTTAGGTTGATAAGGTTATGATCATTATAATTAAGATATAATTTTTCATTATGACATATGTCAAATGGATCGACATTTTAAAAAAGTGACATTTTTAGGGTTTTGTAGGTATGACCAAAAAACCCTTATACCGTCATTTTGTCGTCTGTCTGTCTGTCTGTCTGTCTGTCTGTTCGGTAAAAATTGTAGCCAAACGGCTAAACCTAGAGAGTTGAAATTTGGCATGCTTATACAACTCTTTGACCCACACATAGGAAAAATACTAAAACATCTAAAAAACATATCCCCCTAAAAATATAAACAATAATGTGCTCATCAAAAAAAAAAATATTTTTTTTAAATTCTGAGTAGGGTATCAAATGAAAGCCCTTAGTACGTGGATTAACGATCAAAATTTTATTTTTGCAAAATAAATTATTTTGATGCGATTTTTGCCAAAATTGTGCAAAAAATTTTTTGTCCCACACCCTGTAGCCTAGATGGTTTAAACTAAAAATCTGAAAAAATTCTAAGTAATGTACATTGGTGTGAACCGGAATAGTACAACAGGAATTTTTGATCAGATTATGTTTTTAGAAAATAACGCATTTTTTGTGTTTTTAACTAAAATATGTTAAATATATAATTCGCTATGTAACACTTCAGATAAGAAACTCTGGTAGCTCAGATGGTTTCGTAACGCACTTTGTAAATTGCAGTGCGAACGTTGCAGAGTTCGAATCCTGTTAATTTTATTGTTTTTTTTTTTTTGCATTTCTATTTTGTTTAAATTATTTTGTCAAAATTCGTTATATTTTGGTAAATGTTGCATTTATTTTTTAAAAGCGTAAATTTAATAACCAGAGGGAAGTGTTGAAATTATAATTTAATTCTGTGACGAAATCAGAGGGAGGGACTTATGATATAAGCAACCAATGGAAGCCATAGGCGCAATTTTAAAAATCTTACTGAACCTTGCTGTATAAATAAAATACTGTACATATTTAGAAACTTAAATAATGGTATTAGGCATTCGAATTAAAATTCATAAAAAAATATTTTGACATAAAATTTGTTTTGGCATCCCAAATAATCATCATTCAGTTACTAAATACCTGCAAAACCCAGAAATGTGTGAAGATTCACACTTCACATCAATTTTTTAATACCAACATGACATACAGCTTCAAAGGTGCAAACTATTGAAAACAAAATTTCCTATTAGTTTATTCTTACAAAAGTGAACTGCTTATATTATTGTGAACACAAAGTATAAAAACAAATAAATAACACTGCATTACAATGACTTACTGTACGAATTATAAGAATAATCTAAAGAATATATATTTAACTGTCGACAATTAATATTGTTATTACACGAAATGTCTCAACATCTATTATCTATTTTTGGTAAATTTTAAGGAATTTGTACTGCATTTATATATGCCGCTACTATAATATATCAGCCCTGTAATAGAACAGTCACTCAGCTGTATACTTGTATTTCGTGTCGGTTAATACTTTTTCAATGACCAGTTGAACCATTGAGATTCGAGTGCCTTTATTTACATTTACTGAGGGCAATAAAATATTATTGTACTGGCTTTTGTTATCTTCAGTAGCGTATCATTTCTGAGTGAAACTTTTGTTTTCAAAAAACACAAACACTGTTTTCACATCTAATCACATTAATTTTATTTACTTTTCTGTCTAATCTGCTCGTGGAGCACTAATAGACGGTCCGGGGAGCACCAAATGTTCCGTGGAGTACAGTTTGGGAAACTCTGTTTTAGACGAAACAAGTCGACTCAAACTGCTTTATTGAAAACGTATGCTTATTATGCTAAGGTATATCAAAAATAATGAAATGGTTATATTTTGTGACCTCAGTGAAGCTTTTGGCACTATAGATTTTAACATCTTAAGCCTGGAACAGAATGCACAGCGCGCTACGCCGTCAGCGCGCCGTCATTTGCGACAGCGTTGCGTTAGCGTCGTTGAGAATTTTCGCCTGCACACAATGCAATAATTTTTAACGCCGTCAAGTGTCACTTGACAACCTATATCTGTACTTATACGTGAGCTGTCTTTTATTAAAAGTATAATGGATGATGAAGACTTGTGTGTGATGTTATTTATGTTGTATGCAAGTTATTTATACATACAAACACTTTACCATTCAGTAAAAACTGAGGTTAGGTGTTCTGCGTCAACGTTCAACGGCGTCAAAAGTTGGAAGTAGACGAACATTCAGTATCAACGGCGTTCGAACACTGCTAGGACGTTACACATTTTGTGCACTTGCGTAGGACAGCTTGGTTTTAACTTTCTTCTGACAGATAGCGCCCTCCGAACGCCGTCAACGCACCGTAGAACTCGTTGCATTCTGTTTTCCACTTTACTGGCAAATTTGTGAGACTCGGTACATGGACAATATCTACCTTACTTTATGATTCACCAACTAGTGCGGCTCGGGCAACGCTATAAATATGCGACAAGGGATCTGAGACGTTAGGAAATCACTCAAAGATAGCAAAGGGAAAAAGAAGAGGAAATAAACTCGCTATTACTGCCAAAATATACTTGTTTCAAAATATATCATAACGAATTAATTTTTTAAATTTATTACTCATAACAATTTCATTATGAAATAAAAATATTGTTTTTTTGACTATTTTATTTCAGTATTTTTTTTTTTTTAATTACTCTTTATTTCAATTTCTTCATATTTCAATTTCTATTGAAATATGCATTTATAATAGTTGTGAATAAAAAATAACAAAATATTGATTTTGACTATTTTGACTATAAGAAATCATGTATTTACATTACATTGAAAAAAAAGTTGCTAAGTTAATTTAGAGCTGTATTCAAAGTTAGAATTATCATGTTGGTAGCCACCCTTCAACATGGATACGGCACCTGAAAAAGAAAGACTCAAGAAAAGAATCATCTTCCGATATAAAATTTAAATTGATTTCTAACGTTGTACATTTAAATTCATTTTCGTACTAATAAACATAAAGTGGAAAAGAATCAGATGAAATAACGTGAAAACAGAATATTTTTGCAATAGAACATACGATAAACGTATAAGTATATTGCAAAAATTCAAGTTATAAGTGATATTATAAGTTGTTTTCCATTTACATGGAGTTTTATTTAAATCGATTAGTCGTTCCGGATGTAAGAACGACTAAGAGGAACATGAAAAATCTTCATAGTACTTGAAAGAATAGACTGCAACGAATGTAAAATAACAATAAATTTAAGGAAATTTTCAAGTTATTCTACAGAAATGGAAACTAGAAATGGATTTTTCAACAAAGTACTTAAATGTGCTCTTGCTAACATCATTATAGTTATTTTTATCTTTAAATAATATTTCCTGGACTACGCAAAGTTTTAGAGGATTTAAAATTCACTTTTTTAAATAAAACTTTCAAAATATATTTACTAAAATACTAGTTTTCATGGATACAATATACAGTGAAATGCATACATGAGAAACAAAATACACTGACATTCTTAAGAGACATCCACTAATATAATAAAATATAAATGTTAACAATATTAGCAATGTATATAATGTATGTATATAATAATGCTACCTTAATGTAAACACAAAACATAATGTATCCGGTGCCAATAACCCTAGCTGCTAAGGCGCATGTAATTTTTCTTTAAACAAACAAAAAAAAAAAAAAAAAAACAAAATACTCCTAAAAATAAATTAATCTAAAGAAAACTTTTGTTTTCATTTACATCATCATGCTAGGAATGGATACAAAACAATAATACTGTTTTTATATTTTTCATTCATAAGACGGTCATTATGAAACAGAACTGAATGTTATAATGAGGTCCATTATGGCACAAAATCTTTTATTTCATAAAATTGGTAAAATTAATACAAAAAAAACATGTCGTAACCTAAAGAAACTGAATGATTATAGCACAAGCTTAACCTCTTCCTGACAATCTCGAATCCTTATTCTAACGTGTAACTGGATACAAAATGTGTAATGGGAATTTTAAATTATGCAGTGGGAATCCCATATTTGTGCAGTAATTAATTGTCCTATTTCCAGGTTTTATAAGTTATTACTTCTTCTCTTGATGTTACAATTAAGATATTTCCTTAAATTGGGCAGTATATATTACAGGGTTCACGAAAAAAGAGCTACGGAAGGAATGTTGGTAAAATTTACAATTTCTATGCAACATATAAATAGATATTTTTATGCAACCGCAACGTCAATATTATCAGAAATTAAACGAAGATTTTAAAACCTTTTGTTACTTACTTTCTAGAGTTCAGCAGATATAAAGAAATTCCATAATATTTTGAGGCAATACATGGATCTCACTCAACTGTGAATTGAATATGCTGAATTTCACGAGTACGATAGCATTGAAGAGTACATCTCTTAGTACTCTTTTACAGATACCGACAAATTCTGAAGAATATAAAAATGTATCTAATAATTTGGTAAGAATTCTCGCTACGAAACCACTTAAGGCTTAAGCTGTAAGCAACACTATTAAGTCGAAAAGTCAAAGAAGAATAAATATCGATAGAGAAAATTTCTATTTATATATTTATAACAATATACCTCCTTTGAGTAGCTAATAGGATTGTCGATCTGAATTGACAGTACAGTATCAAAAGGTGAAAACTCTTAGGTAGAATCCGGAATTTGAAATCCAGAGTTCCGTAGCTATCCGTCTTATCACGGAGACACTGCAACTAATATTTTTCCTTACTCTCCTTAAAGGCTCATTCAGACATCCAAATTAAGCTCTAATCTATTTCCAAATATTTTTAGAACTTTAAAATTTTTTAAAACGCACAATAGGGTTTAGATATATTCAATTTATCAGTGAAATTAGTATAAATTAAACAGAAATTGAGATGTATAACCTCATTTTCTGCACGAAATTATTCCAATCGTGGTTTTAGAAAATAGTTTATACTCTCCATCATCACTGTCTAAGTTTATTTGTAGTTTTTAAAATTATAGCCAAAGGCAATTCCCGGATGCAAAACATAACTGTCAAAATTAAGGTTTTCTTCCAGGTTTGTGATTGGCTCAAATTAGCAGTTTTTAGTAAAACATATGCGATATCCAGAAAAACGTGAAAATTAAAAATATTAAAACCGAGTACATGAAAATGCACACTAATTTGTTAAAAAGAACGTTACTATGGTACTCTAAGGCAGCGATTCTCAAAGTGGTAGTCCGCGGACCGGTGCCGGTCCGCCACTTTACCGTTGGAACGCAAAGATTATATTTATAGGCTTAGTAGAACAATGTTGTAATAAGTCTGGTACTTCGGTGGTAGATCATTTTGATAATAATAATAATAATTTATTTTGCTAATATGTACGTACATTATATATAATACAGATAAATAAAAATACAATGTTATACATGTAGAGCAAGTAAAAAGTAAGAATTTGATACAAATATAACAATGAATATAATAAAAATGTTTGTACATAACTATAACTTTATAACATCGGTCGTTGTTTTGGGGTTTCGTAGCCACATAATGTTAGCACTTATTAAACGTTTTATGAAGGGCGAAACTGTGCGGGTGAAACTGTGCGCGTTGAATCCATTAACACGAATGCATTGTGCTTCTATCTTGTACGTTGTATAAATACAACTCCCACAACGTCCCCCAAGCTCCACTCTCAAGTAACCTAACTGCAGTACCAAACATAAAGAATTGACTTCGAAGCCGATAGAATTTTTAGAAAGAGCATTCTAAATTAAAGGGCAGGCAAAAACCGATATTTTAGTTGTCACGCATAAATACAGGTATCCCCCGACTTACGAATTCCCGTATTTACGACCAAAATTATAAAATTTATTTTTTTACACCATAAAACGTAAAAAACAAGCAACTATTGGTAAAATTCACTTGCAATGCTACAGGTAAAATTATTTTTATGACTAACTATGTACTTCAATTACCCCCCTTTTTATTACAAGCATCCTTTCTAAGCATAAAAGCCACTGGACTCGGAAAATCCAAGTTTGTATAAAATAAAAATGATTCCTATATGCAATGTACGTTTTTTTAATTCTATATTTCAATGATTTCTAACGTTTCTTGCACTTTATTTTCTTCCAGTCTTCAAATAAAAATTGTATTTTTTCTCCAGATAAGACCAATTTTGTTTATTTTTATCGCCTTTTTTTAAGTATTGGCAGGCAATAACTCGGAATTTAACATATATTGAAGTTAAAACCATGATTGGGGGGGGGGGATTACGATATGTATACATATTTTGAAATTTTGTAAATTCCCCGACTTACGACCAAATTCGATTTACGACCAACCCTTCGAAACGGAACTTGGTCGTAAGTCTGTATTGCTGCTCTGCGAGCTTCTTACAAAGTTGCTCTTCAAATTGCTAAGGCTAAAAAGCCATACACAATAAGTGAGTGGCTAGTGGCCGGCTGTATTAAGGACGTTTGCTTCGAAATGCTGAGCGTGCAGGCCGCAAAGAAAGTGACACAAGTACCACTCTCAATCGACACCATAGCTCGCCGAATTCACGACCCTGCTCATAATATGGAATATCAGCTAATTGAATAAATAAAAGTAGCAAAAGCATAAGAGTAGCATCTTCGATACTATCCTATGCGTTGCTTATACCGAATTTCTTAAAAGACTTTATAATCGACTTTTCTTTACAGATTCCCATGAATTTTTTACCCAGATACTTTTAAAATTGTCGTCCGTTTCATTCGTTGCTGTAATATCGCGATTTGGCTTTATCATTCGTTTGTTCCACTCTTCCCGCATAAAATTATTAAATGGTTTATTAATCGACCCAAGGGTTGTCGTTGACTTGTACGGCCTCCAGAAATTACTAATTCTGTATTCATTTCTATTATATTTTCTTGGTTAATTCTGTTTTATGCGCTCCGAATTGATTCCACACTAATATCGCACATTTTTGAAACGCACCTGTATCTTCTGACCATAAGATGCACCCCAATTGTGAGTCTATTTTTCTGTGTAAAAAGGTGCGTCTTATGGTCCGAAAAATACGGTAGTTTTATCTATAAATTATAGGATGTACATAAAACCATGAAAATTAAAAATAGTAGAACCACCGAGTATATAAAATCGCACACTTATTTGTTACACAGAACGCTTCTATTATTTTCAAGGCACATGTAGTTAAATAATTTAAAATAAAACTAAAAAAATTAAAACCGATTAGAGCTTAATTTGAATGTCTAAATGGGCCTTAACTATACGAGACTAACTAATATACTAAATCATAAATATATTTAAGAAACATTATTCGCACATGACTTCTTAACGATGTTTTCTTTATTCAAACAATAATTTCCTTTTTATAACATCACTAGTTAAACTTTTGAATGCAGATGTGCTTCTAGAAAAAAAAGAACAAACTCTGAATATCTTTCCTTCCCTTCGTGCACACACACACAGAGACACAAGAAACGTGCAACAGCATAAAGGTAATAAATTTTCAAGTACTGCCCTGTCCTGAGCACAAGCCATGAAATAAGATAATTATCCATATATCATAGAGCAAACACAGTTCCACATAGCGGCAACGCCACTACGATGCACACTCTATGGGGGGATGGAGAGAAGACTGCCTTCAATACAGTGACGTGCGCTTATACATCAACCATAAATATATGCACCTTGCATTCTATAAATTTCAAATTTATAATAATAATAATATTTATGTATGTTAATAAAATTTAAGTTTGGATTAAGGGCAGAATATTATAATTTGAGCAAAGGCATCACTATCAGACAAGAAATAGAAATAAGATCATTCCAATCTATCACAGGATTGATAAAGCCAGATGTGGCGTGAACTACTATGGAATACAATTTTACAACTTGTTACCAGCAACTATCACGTCACTATCCACTAGCAAATACAAACTATATATAAAAAATCTATTAACACATAATCCACTGTACTCCATTGATGAGTTTCCACCGCTCATCCGTGGAATTACCGAGGCCTGAGGCCGATTTAATATCAATATCTATATCATTAGCTATATTATTTTCTTTATTTTTAATTATGCTCTCAATTATTCTGTATTCTGTATTATGATTCTCTATTTTATATTTGTGTTAAATATGTATTCCAATTTGTTGTAAATGACTGACTGTAAACAAAATTTTTTGTAATATGGTCAATAAATGAATATGAATATGAATATCCACCTCCTTATAAACTTGCTAATAACTGGTACGCAAATAACTCGTTTCTCTGTCTAATGACTTTATTAGAAGACAGCATGTCTAAAATAACTATTAGGTAACTGCCTCTTAGCTCGACGTTTTCGCCACTCGACGTAAATGTCGAGAGTGAGAGTCGACGGAAACATCGCTATCCGACGCGTGATCGAGTACCGATCACGTGATACATATTTTGGTAAACAAAGCAAAATGAACGCATGGCTAGCAGTTCGCGCTTAGATATCTTGACGACAACAACTCAGATTTAGTGCAGCTTTGAACTTTTTGTTTTTTGCTAAAACAAGTGATTTATATTTATAATTATGGGTCCAAAGGATAGAAATGCAACCATAGCTAAAAGGAAAACATATACAGTATTGGCCATAAAGATTGCAACTTTTAACATCTTTCAATTTTTCAAATTTTAATAATAATATTGGAAAATAAATACTCTTTCTATATTCTATAATTTAATCATATTTTGTTTGTTACATCAATCAATAATCAAATAATCTGACTTACAGATTAATAATAAATTATTTCTTCATTTTTGCTTGGACAAAAATATTGCAACTACTTGAATTTTCTTGTTATATGCAGATTTTATCCATAAATAATATGTTGTGCACAAGTAATATTTCAGTGTTATATTTGTCAATCATGGGTCGTAGTAAAACTGTTTCAAGTGAAATTAGAAACTTCATAATTTCTGGTTTTAAAGACGGGCTGCTGCAAAATTTGATTTCACAAAATTTAAATGTTCATAAATCTACTGTGTCGCGAATTATAAAACGATTTTGAGAAGAAGATACGTTTGAAGTTTCAAAAATTCCAGGACGGCCACGAAAAACTACAAAACGAACTGATAAAAAAATTATTTATTTATCTACCAATAACCCCTTTCTGTCATCGGAGAAAATTTTGGGCCTTTTGCCACAAATGGATCAAGAAAACATCTCAACAAGAACTATTCGCAGAAGATTAGTTAGTGAGGGTCTTTTTAGTCGCCGTCCTGCTAAAAAACCACTTCTATCCAAAAAGAATGTGAAGGCCCGATTAGAATTTGCTAAAAATCATATTGACTGGACTGTGGATCAATGGAAAAAAAGTTATTTTTTGTGATCAATCTAAGTTCAATTTGTTTCAAAGTGATGGTGTAAGTTACGTTAGGAGGCCTGCTAATAAAAGATTTGTTCAAAAATACACCTTGCCAACAGTTAAACATGGCGGAAGTAGTGTGATGGTATGGGGCTGTTTCTCGGGACATGGTATGGGTCCTCTATACCACATTGCAGGAATAATGGATCGATTTAAATATATAGACATCCTTCAAAATGTTATGGAACCTTATTCTGATGAGTTCATGCCTTTAAAACATATTTTTCAGCATGATAATGACACAAAACATTCTTCGAAGTTAGTCAAAAAATGGTTCGAGGATTCAAAAATTAACGTAATGACTTGGCCGTCACAGTCACCCGATTTAAATCCAATAAAAAACCTTTGGGAGGTTGTCAACAGAAAGATTAGACACAAAATGCATTCAAATATTAAAGATTTGTTTAAAGCTTTGCAGGGTACCTGGTCTAATATTGATAATGCAATGATCACGAAATAATTAGAATCAATGCCGAAAAGATGTCGGGAAGTTATAAATACTGGTGGTTACTATACAAAATATTAAAAATGATCTGTGAATAATAATTCATTTTCTTAATTAATAAAAAAAAAGATTTTTTTAAAAGTAGTTGCTATCTTTATGTCCAGGTAAAAATAATAAATACTATAAAAAAAATAGAATTTACTATTAAAATTTAATTTTTTACTATAATATATGTAGAGGATTGTAAAAGGTAAGAATTACATTTTTTAATTTTAAAAATATTTGAATAGAATAAAAATAAAACAGGATTATCAAAAGTTGCTATCTTTATGGACAATACTGTACATATATGTACTTCCTTATATGTATATGTATATATGTACATATGATTCCCTTTATTTCTTATGGAGAAATTCGACTCGCTACTCGACGTAATCGCTACTCGCCGCTTTTTCAGAATGAATTAACGTCGAGTGGCGGGGTATTACTGTATCTTATAAATAAATATAGAATTATCCATCGGTTGGCAATATTAGACTCACACCTGTATGGTAAAGTGAGATATAAAATCATTTCAATCTAACTGACAGTTGTCAATATTGGCAATTCAGAAACTGTCAAAATTTAACCAAAATAATTGTATTATAATGTCGAGAGAAGTGGAGGTCAACCAATTTTACAGAAATAGGGGAATATTGAAGTTTCTGGAAGAAAAACATGAATTAAACATGAATTAGATAGTTAGGATTTTAGTAAATTAGTGCTATCAAAACATTTTGTATTGTATGATTTTTACATTGCAAAAATCAGTGGCGGTTTACGGATTAGGTGCAGGAAGCCCGTGACTCGGGCCGCCGTGTCTCCGGGACCCCAAAATTTGAATTAAAAAAAAAACAGCTGTGGCCACCACAGGACCGACCGCCATCATAAAGTACTTGTATAAAATACATTCTACCAGCAGAGTAGAAATAACTTGGCCTACTATTTTCTAACAGAGATATTCAGACCAATTCTGTAACTCAGTTACTATGATCATAGTAACTAAGTTGTCACTATGAGCAAGGTCAGTTACTATCATGAATGAAAGTCATTATACTTTTTATAATATTTTATCTTGTAGTAACGTTACTACACAGTAACTTTTTACAGAATTGATCTGATTATTTATCATGACCAAGTTATTGCATTTATAGCAACTTTTGTTAAATACATTTTTTCGAAATATTTTTCTGTTGCTAAATATTCGCAAAAATCTTAAAATCGACACGAGTATACTCCCATTTCTAGTCAACCGATTTTTACCAAAGGTTGATCAACTCGTGCCATTGATGGCAGAAGCTTAAATATGAAGTTTCATAAAAATCCTTTTAGCCGAATTTGCTCTGCACGTGTACACAGACAGACAGACGGCGGACGGACGGACGAACGAACGGACAGACAGACCGACAGACATCATGCTCAAAATAGTCAAAACGTTGTGTAGGGATCTCAATTCGTGGAGATCCATCGAAATCTCGAAATGTCAAAATCGGTATGATCACAATACCTCCCTTATATATGTTGGCGGTCGGTAAAAGGTAAATAAAAATAAAAATTAAAAGAATTAGACATTAAATTTTTTTTATAAAGTAGCATACTATCAGCACTTCTTCATTTGACAATAAATTGTTGGCGCCAACTTAAAATTATAATAACTAATATGGCACATATGACAATAACATGTTTTAACCTATCCTACTATGCTTAATTGCTCCTTCTAATTACAGCACATTATCTAGTCTAGCACATGTCTAACTGCCAAACAATTAGGCATAAACGACAAAAATAGGTAAAGTTGTCTTAATGCTGATTAAGGTTATTAACTGAAATTTTCAAGCTTAACATTTATTATATCGAAAAAATAAATAAATAAATAAAATAATAAAAATAATAAAAGATGGTAAACAGTTTTTCTTTTGCTTGTTGGCTTTAACAGCCTTGGCTATCAGCCCGGTAATAAAGGAAGAGATTAAGGGTTTTTAAATTTTCGAATATAATTTGATATTTTCTGATTTAATCAAGTTATAAATAATTTCATAAATATATTCTAGACTTAGTAGCAAGAAGCATCTGAATATTGGTAGGTAAAGACATTTTTTGGATAAATAAATTTTCTATGAATATGTTACGATTATGAAAATGAATTGGGCATTCAAATAATAAGTGGTTCGAATCGTTGACAAACAAATTTTCACACGAACAGAAAGCAGAAGTTATCATGCTAATTCTATGCAGATGAAATGGAGAGAAAGTGTCATTAAATCTAAGCCGGATAAAAGTGCATGTAAAAGACCTTTGGTGTGAAGAAAACGCAAGTTTACTAAGAAGTAAGTGTTGAATTTGACCACAGCATGATCCCTTTAACTACAAGGAATCTATGTATTCTTGTTGCCATTGGTTATATATATGGAAGATTCGACATTTACTGCTTCTTTGGCTGGATCGATCATTGTTGTATTCAAAATCTGAATGGCCTTTAATCCAGCATATTTTTATAATTTTATCTCTGATCGCAAGATTGTTAATACAGTTAATTACATCATAAATTACTGAATAGTTGCTTCTGTCAAATTCGGGATAGATCAATTTTTTGAGGGCGCCTTTACAGTCAAGGAACAGTCTAAGTGTGGATCATGCTACGAACATAACATAAAATTAAAATTTCAGTTCGAGGATATTCCGATTATACAGTAACTCATTTTAGGCAGTTTTGCGGAAAAAATTACTCCGGCATTACTGGGTTAAGATATGTTAGATTAGGATAAACATTACATTGTAGTTTTATTAAATTCTTATTAAAACTATACAGGTATAATATATAACAGGCCTGACAAACTCATTTCAGCCCCGGGCCACATGATATCTATTTATATTATTACTAATTCTGTTTTTCATTTTCCAGCATTTTTCTCAATATTTATTTGAAATAAGTTAAGAAATAATATTTAAATAATAACAATCAATATTTTCTTCATAGAACAACATAACACAACCTGTAGAAATCAGGGTACTGGTACTGTACAAAGCAGTTGCACCTAAAAGAAAGAATAGAAAAGTGCTATTTGAAAGCTCTGCTTACGAGTATATTATTTGGAATCACTGATCTACCGGCTATCGCATGGCCTTGGTTAACTGCAACAGTTAAGACCTGACTATTGGTTTTCTGCCCTTTACCGTAGTCTTGACGTCGCGGTCCGAACAGATTCTGTCACGAGGTATTATCGTTCAAATAAATTTTTATACTATATAAGATATATAGTATAAAAATGTATTATAGTATAAAAAGTAGTTGCGAGCCGTAAAAAAAAAAAAAACAAGAATCGAGACGCATGGGGCCGGCGAGTTTGACATTCCTGATATATACAACACACAAAAAGTTTTAAATAAGCCAAACTACTGACGAAGCATGCCGAAAAATAATTAAAGAAATTTATTAACTAACATTTACTATTACTTTAGGTTATGTAAACTTTGTGTCAAACATCTATGCTTGCGAGTAGCAAAATTACCTCGAATGCGTTCCCAATTTCGGAGAACTCTTTTGTGTTAACAAAAACTGTGTGACAAAAACGACAAAGAGCGGATCAGGTCGAGGTCTTTGCGAACCGCTCAACTAGTACGCGTGATCCTGTCCAAATTAGACAATAATTTTACACGGTGTACTACATTACAGGATCGGCACGCTAATCTGGACCCAGCTTAAGAAGCGTAAAGCAGCGCGGAAATAATGTCTTGGCTAAGCTGTATAAGAAAAGTAAACATTATATTTTCTTTTTCGCCGCCGGTTGCCGCTGCATTAGATCAATGATACCCAGCATTTTTTAGGTGACGACAGATCTGTGTTAATTCTACGAAGTTCGCGGTACCTCTTTCATATACCTGCTGCACCCTGCTAGGTAAAAACTGTATTAGATAATCTGTGATCTCAAAACTGATACATCTTTCACTATACTATTAATTAAGACAATAAATTATAAGTAATCATCCC
The DNA here is from genome assembly GCA_963971575.1 of Liopterus haemorrhoidalis. Lineage (NCBI taxonomy): Eukaryota > Metazoa > Arthropoda > Insecta > Coleoptera > Dytiscidae > Liopterus > Liopterus haemorrhoidalis. Next base: position 63,180,616 of record OZ020611.1, read on the forward strand.
CATCTTTTTATGTGAACGATACTTAGCTAAACTACGTAGTATAATCAGTGCATATTCTAAAAGTTTCATTATTAATGTTGAGTGGGGTGTTATAGTGGTGCAAGATTTGCTGAAGTAATTAACTAAACTGCAATATCTTAATAACTAACATGCTGGGTATCTGTGGGACGTGATATTTAGTAAACAAACAGACATGGCATAGCTCGTGCTCAACTCTTGGCCCGAATGCTTCAACTTATTGATAATAGGTGTCAGTGTACATGTACTGACACTTCTAATGCACTTACCAGAATACTGACAAACAACAATTTGCATCTAATCCACTGTGTTATGGCACTGATGTTAATTTCATAAATTTCTTTAACCATCGAATTAACCCTTAAATATAATCATGCGATATGTTCTACTATATAGATAAATAGAGTGTATAACAGCGAAACGCGACACCGACATTGTTTTTTTTTATTATTAGAGATACTAGAAAATAAATAATACAACTAACAAAGTTGTAGGAGGCCCAAAGGGACATATGCTTATAGAAGAAAATATTTTGTAAAACCATTGGTTCTCAAGCTAGAGCACAAACGTTAATTTGTTTGTACGTGCTGTTTGACTGCTAGAAAGAGTATGACGTGAGTTCAATTCCTACTTATGTCAAATAATTTATGTAAAAAATATTTATACAAATTACAGGTTCTGATTAGCCGTTTGCAACCGGCTATAAACTGAAGGTGCCTTTCTGCGTACGCTAAAAATGGACGTAATACTGACCATATTACTCTTGAATGTACATAGATTGAAAATATGGTCATGAAACTTGGAACAGGAGACCAAGGCTCGCCTCAAAATGTCATGCCAATGATGATGATGATGATATTTTTTAGATTCATTCGATAACGTATTTTTTTATAAATGCAACTATAAATATACCTTTAATATCCTTACCTAATAAAAACTGAGAAAAAATCGATTGAAAAACAGACAAGTATATGACCTACGAATCCAGAATTTTTTTCAAGATCGCTGGATAACTACAAACGGACCATGCAAATAACCCGATCGTTCCACGGATTTAACACCAGAAGATTTCTTTTTATTGTTTTTATAATTTCTTAAAGATAAAATATACTCTACATCATTGTTTCTCACCAAAAACGCAGTGCGGATCAGTATAATATATAATTTTCTAACGCGGACCACTAATAATAATTGTTGGTTCATTTTTTGCAGCAAAATAAATATATTTAAGGTGCTACTAAATACATTTATTTTATTTGTAGAAAATCACACAAAGTTTACAGAAAATAAACAAAATATAAATAAGCAAAAACATTAAAAAAAAAAAAAACTGCAAAAAATATATATAAAAATTTTCGCGGACCACTAAAAATTTTCTGGGGACCTCTGGTGGTCCGCGGACCACCTGTTGAGAAACACTGCTCTACATCAGTTCCAACTAAACAAAGTTTGGTAGACAGAATTAGAAAAGCTTGCACTGAACACAAGGAGAAGAATTAAACCTACTTCTCAATCTGTTTTAAATCGAATGGAATTATATTTAGAATATAATGGAAATCAGATAGAAAATTATGTATAAGGAGAAATTACTTCCTGTAAGTCTTTAGTACTGTGCACTAATATTAAAATTAATAATTGTTTTAATTTCAATCGATTTTTTCTCATATTGGTATAATCTACAATCTTGGTATATAAGTCGATTTAAAAAAATATTGCTTTGTGCTCTAGCTTGAAAACCACTGCCTTACACAAAATATTTTCTTCTATAAGTAACGGGTGTTTTTTTTTAGAGGTATAGAACTTTAAATTGCAATAAAACAACGATGGATTATTCGATTGACATGAATTTTTTTTTATTCGAAAGATAATCTTGTGGCATTACATTAAATCATACCAACAAGACGGCGCAACATGTCACACAGCTCGTGCCACAATCGATTTATTGAAAGACACGTTTGGTGACCGCCTAATTTCACGTTTTGGACCTGTGAATTGGCCTCCAAGATCTTGTGATTTAACACCGCTGGACTACTTTCTGTGGGGCTATGTAAAGTCATTGGTCTATGCGGATAAGCCACAAACGCTTGACCATTTGGAAGACAACATTCGCCGTGTTATTGCCGATATACGGCCACAAATGTTGGAAAAAGTCATCGAAAATTGGACGTCCAGATTGGACTACATCCGAGCCAGCCGTGGCGGTCATATGCCAGAAATCATATTTAAAATGTAATGCCACAAGATTATCTTTCGAATAAAAAAAAATTCATGTCAATCGAATAATCCATCGTTGGTTTATTGCAATTTAAAGTTCTATACCTCTAAAAAAAACACCCATTAGATGTCCACCTTGGTCTTCTACAAATTTTTTATTTCGTTTTTTTTTATTGTATTTCTAATAATAAAGAAAATAATCGCGGTGTCCTGTTTCGCTCTTATACCCTGCATATGTAGGCTTGCTAGTAAGCTATCAGCCTCGCCCACAAATGGCATTACTGGCTGAAATGATGTTTTGTTTTTAAGTTGAACATATTTCATAAGTATACATCAGAAATGGTAAGACATTAGATAGTTTGGCGCAAATATTCATCGTAGTTATGTACCAGAATTTTTAATTAGCTAATTAACTATTAAATATTTTAGTGTATACAACTGTTAGACTAATTTAGTATATTTTGTAAAACATAAAAGGTTGTTTACCGCCAGGTAAAAGTTTATAGGGACTGTGTTTCTTCATTTTCAACAGTAAAAAATTGGCTGCTAAATTACAAAGTGGTTGTACCAGCCTTGAAGATTATCCAAGTTCAGGACATCCAAAATGTGTAACCTCAAACGACATTATTTAACAAATACATTATATGGTTTTGGATGATCGGCGAATAAAATACCGTGAAATATTGGAGGCCATAGGTATCTCAAAATGGTCGGTACATTACACCTGACCTGAATTTTATGTATGAAACATCTGTGTGCAAGGTGGGTGACTTACACCATAACCAGAAGTATAAAAAAAATTAATAAATATTATAATCATATTGTTTAAGTAATTATTAAATTTTACTTACTAATACCACGAAATGTTATAACAGTAATTTGAATTCTCTTACCTGGAAAAGAAAAGAAAAAATTAATATAAGGTAGTTTTACAAGTTAATATAAAATAAAATAAAATACTAGTCATACAGAAATATTCTGACTGGATGTGACGAAGATTAGAATTTTGAGGTGAATGATGAGCAAGACAAGAAGATATAGGATACGGAGGTTTCAAAGATGGTGCAAGAAAAAAGACCACTGGTATGGACATATTATGAGGAAGGATATACAATACCATGTTCCGCAACTTTACGCAAAAAACAAAAAATAATAATAAAATAAATAATGGTATATTTTGGTAAATTAGCAGAATTGAAGTTATAATAATATTTTTCGTTAATTGAAGTGAAAAGTAGATTTTTCATGAATTCGAAAAATTTATCAACTTTGGGCCGGTCTAACGGCGAAACCGTTCATCCCACAAGAAAAACTTATGAGAGCAAAATTATAAAAAAAATGATTCCTCTTTAATTCAAAATAGAAATATTTATATATTGAATTTTGCAATGGAACGAAGATATTTACAACAAAAAAAAAAAAAAACATTTTTGCACGTTTTTCGAGGTTTTTTTCGTTTCGGCAAGAAATTTTAGTCGCAAAATGAGACAGCATCTCAAGACCTATTCATCCAAAACTCCCAAATTGCCGCCTAATATGTTTCTGCTTAATATATCAGCAAACAATAGTTGCCACAGTAATTGATACGACTTTTTCCTTTTCTGGTCCTGGTAATGTAGGGACTGACTTGAAGAGAACTTGAAGAGGGCGCGTTGTGTTCGTAGAAAATACACTCAGGAGCATTTCCCTGCATTTTCTCAATACTAGCAAGTCATCAATATCGAAAATATGAACAATTTATAGTAATATTGTTATTTATCATTCAAGTAAAATATAATTATGATTTAAATAAAAGTACAATAAAATGTAAGAATTAAACAGAAATTTATACTCAATATCAGGTATGACAGTTATAAATAGAGTAACGTCTATATTTATATAGTTTATTGATATAAATTCCAATTCCAATGATAGTTAAAACTTTAAATTCATATTTATCGTTTTATGTAAAACATTTTAAGTTTATTTGACTAAACTGTTTCAATATTACTAGAAAGATTTTTGCAATAAGATTCTGTCTTAGATGTGGTTAAAGAAATTCAACCTTTCTAGATTTATCCATTTAAATACATATATTTTCTTTAAAATAAATGAATTACTTTGTAGTTTTTTTCTCACTTTGACGCATTTTCATTGCCTCACCTAGTACCGCCTTGTGTCACACCGGTGTCGCGGCTTAATGATATAGGATCACTGTACTACATGAAATTTGAAAACATTTTCTTTTTTAAACTGAAAATATAATAAATTCAATTTGTACCATTTCCGTTTTTATTTTCCAGATTTATAAGACCAAGTTGTCGATAGAAACTTGTTGTAGAATCTAGATCAGGGCGGTTCAACCTTTTTGAATTTGGGATCTACTTTTTTATATATATTGTTAACACGATCGACCAGAACGCATAGCAAGCCACCGGTGTGTGTGCGTGTGCGTGTGTGTGCGTGTGCATGTGTGTGTGTGTGTACGATAACTCAAAAACGGTTGGACTTAAAGAGTTCGTTCTGGTACTAAAAAAATCTCCTAATAATTGAGAAGAACCCTATTGTTTTTATTAAAATCCGAAACCGGAAACGGAAGTTATTAAACTTTCACCTGACTAAAAGTCAGCAAACGGACGGTTACTTCTAGCACTATTTTTTACTTGCCCGACCTTAATATATAAGGGGCAAGTATTGTAATCGCGAAAATTTTCGATGTCGAGATTTTGACGGAAGACCACGTTTCATGGTCCAGGGAATCCAAAAAACCTATTTTCGAAGTGCCGTCCGTATGTCTGTGTGTATACACGATAACTCAAAAACGGTTTAACTTAAAGTGTTCGTTCTGGTACTAAAAAATTCTCCGGATAATTGGGAAGTACCCTATTGTTTTTTATGAAAATCCGAAACCGGAAACGAAAGTTATTAAACTTTAAAATTTTTAAAAATTCGTAACTAGTAAACCAAGCCTTGGACAAAAATTTGTATAGAACATAATTTGATGTATTTTTGAAAATTTACCTAAAACTTTCTAAAAAAAAAAAAAAATTTAAATATATTTTTTTTAATTATTATTTTTTTATAAGAGGGCAAGTCTAGCGGAGGTCTCTCTTCGCCACTGGTTTAATTTTTCATTTATGTTTAGGTTATGTTTATGTATTATAAAATATATTTTTAAGTACATGGAAGCGAGAAAACTAGAGATCTACTTAAAACAACGCCGCGATCGACCGGTAGATTGCGATCGACTGGTTGGGCAGCCCTGCTCTAGATCATAGAATAGGCAAAAAAATGGGATTATCTCTGCCGTACCGAAAGGGGTACAAAATAAGGTTGCACCGATTAATCGCCCATATGGGTCATTTTGCCGATTAATCTGTTCCGAATTTTTGGCCGATTAATCGGTTTTGATAATTGACCATTCTTATTTTTATTATTATTGTTAGACACGTATGAATTGTTAGACAAATTTGAAAAACATTGGAACTACAGTCCTGCAAAATTCCAACCTTGTTAATCCTATTCTATATGCATTTCCAACTAATCATATAAAACGCAAGTGTCTATTATGATAAAATGTCATTCTATGATTAAAAAATTTTTACTCTTCTTTTTAGTTTTAAATTTAATGAAATTTATAACCACCACTGAACTATTTTTTTGTTAACTCATATAAAATTTTATTGCGTCATATGATTTTATTTTTCGATGCATATAACCAGGGTTGCCAACAGTGAATATTAATTTTCCACCAAAAGTGCCAATAAACATATAATCAAATAAGATCCCTTTAACAATGTTTTAAAAATTTGAAACTAAATCAAGGATTTTAGTTGGCGTTTCCGAGCGCTCATCCATGTGATAAACTTAGTAAATAAAAAATAACAAAATTAAAAAATACTAAAACAAAAAAAAAAAAAATCAAATAAACATGATTACTCTCATGTTAGATAGCTCTCACGAGTAAGGATACAAAAGTGTTTAAATCAAACTGGAATGCACTTTGTGCACTTGTAAATAAAAATACTTTACTTTCAAGTGATTATAGAAAATTTTGTAGCCAAAAAATAATCTCAAGTCATATCGGCGGCTGCTCAGCCCAGACTGGGAAGAAAATCCCTTCTGTCGAAGTACATGGCGCAACCTAGTGACAAACGGTATACAGCACTACGAACGGACACGTATAGAGCATACACTAGTACGCAATAAACGCAAATCCAGATTTCAGACGCTGTTGCCTGATTCTGCCTATAATTATCTCTGCGCTATTTGCGGCAAAATGTTCGTATCCAGAATTGGACTCTTCAGTCATAAACGAGCCCACTCTCGTCAAAATCTTTGAAATATTCATCTTTAGTAGCGAAGTGCTGTCGTCGATTCGACGTGGCCGTTATATATGTATATTTTTTGGGTAAACTTTGGTTACAAAATTTTTCTCCTAACTTGCTCATTTGTGTTTTTAGAAAAATCGTATTCTACCACCCTCTAGTAGTGGAAAAAAAATGGGAGTTTTTCAAAACTTTTCTGGGAATTTTCTATATGAAATGTTGGCAACCCTGATGTCAGAAGGACGGACGACATTGTATACATGTATTTTTTTTCACGCAAATTATCAATCTAAGCTTACTACTTAAATTACCAGACAAAAAATGAGTTTGACATGGTTAATAAAAAAATGTAGCGAAAAAATGTTTTATTATCAGCTGCTTACAAAAACCCGAAATATGTCATAAATAATACTTTTCATCATTTGTTTAAAAATATTTTTCGATAAAATACATTGCCATCCACAAAACAAAGATCGCGAACACCTGTTCAACTACAACCAGCTATTCAAACATGATCGACGGGTTGCAGAACCTGCTAGAGCTAATGAAATTGAAAATTATTTTCAATTATAACCTCAAAATATTTTACTACTGGAACAAATATTACAAAAACGGAAGTAAAAAATTACAGACTACAACGAAAAAGCAAGAATTTAGCAGTTAAATAAGTGAAAAAAATAGTATTCATGTATTTTAATAATTAGAGAACAAAATTATTATTAGAGATTAAAACAAAGAAGTTTTGTTAATGAATTTGCTTGTTCTGGGACGTGTTATTTATTAAAATTATTAAAGTAAACTTATCACATTACAGATAAGGTTGTTATTAAGGTTTTACTTACGTTTTATGGGATATAAAGCCATTGGTAGAGTTGCCATAGATACATGCTACAACCAACACGTATATAAACATAAACAAGCAGTTATTATCACCATATTTTGTTTTAAAACACCAACAAACAAACGAAACCCATTAAAATAAGTTTAAAAACTTATTCATTTGTCTTTAAATCACAAAAAACATTCACAAATAACCTTCTAAAACAAAACACAAATATAAACAACGCTTCTCCTAACCTCACTTTTGCATAAACCATATAACTCAATACAGATTTCACAAATATTAGCTCAAAATAACATTAATTATTATTAGAATTGTCCACAAAATGTTATTAATGTAAAATGTAATTAATTATTACGATTTTAGATTGTAAATTCACACGCGAAGCACTGTTTACAACTGAGACTTGAAGACGCATGGCATGGCCTCTACTATCTCTGTCTCTTTCTACAGAGACCAACAACAGATGTGAGTATTATGGGGTGGTTATTGCCCTCTCTGAGCCAGACAGGTAAATAATATTTAGAAGCGGACATGCCTGAAAAACTATACATTTATTTTTGTTGTCTCTTTTACGCTATTTTAATTTTCTTTAATTGAAGAGAGGTGTGATTGGTTTAGAAAAGCCATAAGTTTTTTTTTTGTAAATACAAAGAGAGAATTTAGTAACATTTCATTAAGACAATATAATGTATACAAAGTATACATACATACAAAGTCAGATATTGTTGAAAAGTTAGGTTAGGTTAAACAAAGATACGTTAAAAAAATTTGTAGTTGTTCAAATCTTATAAATTTTATTATATTTTTTTATTTTATCTCATGGTTTATTATTTTTTTTTTTCAGTAAAATTTTTAATGTCCATTGGTTGAAAATTATATACGGCCGCTATTATTGTTTTTTACTTAAATCAGTGGCTCTCAACCGGTTCGCGGTGCACTGTAAAACAATTTTTCAAGCTTAACCTGTACAACAGGGGTCGGCAACCTTTATTAAGTGACGGGCCGCATTCAGTTTTTTTTTTATTTCTATGTCGCGGGCCGTATTCAGTAACATTTTTTTGCCTTCAAGTTCCTGTTTACCCCGGTTTACACATATTTATGATTACGCCTAATGACGCCTAATTTTAGGTTTGTTCGTTTGTCTGCTTAGATCACATTAGAGCAACATTTTAGGCGTTCGTTTGTGTAGAGCCGCAGTAAGGAAAACTTGCGCTAGGGACAAAACCGTGTTTTGGCGCCCTTGGCAAATAAATGTAAGTGATAAGCAAAAACTTGGTTCTCACCTCCTAAAATCTAAGTGATGAGCAAAAAAAAAGGTCCTTACCTCCCAAAATCCAAATGATGAGCAAAACAAAAAAAAAAGGTCACGCCTTCGCAATGTGGCGCCCCTTAGTCAAGCTCGTCAGCGCCCTTTTCCTTAGTGCGCTAGGGGCCGTCGCCCCTATATATATCTTCGAAATATTTATCATTTCGAAACAATGCACAGAACCAAAATTATTAACAGAACTTGTTTTCATTTTAAATAATTCTTGTTAATATACATTTTTGCTGTAATGTAAATAATAAGTGAAATAATTCAAGTTTTTAAGGTGGTTCATAGAAAAAAATAGCTTTTTGAAAATTTTTTAAAATCGGTTGAAATTGTGGTTAAACTGCTGGACCCTAGAGATGTTGCAATTTGACATGCATATTATTATTATTATTATATACAGTTCTTTGACCCAGATAAAAAAAAAAAAAAAAAAACATTAAGGAGACTACCAAAAAACATTATCTCCCGAAAAATATATATTAGGCGTTTACGTTTATTCAATCCACAAGATTGCTCAGATTGATCTAGTGACGTCACAAGATTAGTCGGATTGCCCGGATTTTGTTAACATTTTCGTAAGCGATATTTGTCTGAAGTTAAGTAGTGACGCCTGATGACGGTAGTGCTAACTGCAACTCTCAAATTTCTGTCGTTGATTACAACTGCTACCGCATTTTGTTTTATAAATATGAGTTTATAACTAATAACAGAATTCTATCACAAACGGCACTTATTTCGTATATTTTGTTAAGTTATGTTTTTAACACATTCCAATTGGCTGTACGATTAAATTTAACCGCGCTAACCACCACCACCAGCAATCCATTAATCCCAGCTATTCTGCCAGATCATCGGATTGCTTGGAAACGCTCGGATTGCTCCAGCGGTTCAATCGGATTGACTAAAAATAAGCTAATGTGTACGCTCCGACTGGCTTTCCGAACGGATCGCTCGGATTAATCGGACTGACTAAACGTAAACGCCTGTTGTTTTGAAAGCGATGTTTGAAAATTGTGGGAAAAAAATAAAAACAAATTCTTTCCAATCTTATTTCCTAGAGGGGCTAATTTAAAAATCTGTAAAATGTTGAATAAGTAAATTGATGTGAACCGAAATAGAACGCTCGGTTTTTTAGATAAGAGTTTTTTTTTTTTCGAAGTTCAAGATAATTTTTTTCATATTGTTTATTTATTAATTTTTTTCAAGTTAATGCACATTAAAAATATTGAAGTATAGATTAAGTAAGAATAAATAATCTAAAATTATTAATTTGGTGCAATTTTTGTCAAAAAAAAATACAGCCGACCAAGCACGATTGGTGAAAACTTGTAATGAATGAATTAGAGACAGAAGCGTTAACAAGATTCTAACTTGGGGAGGAAGCTATGACTTTTTTTCCACTTTTCTGGCAGAAGTTTAATTCCGTGACGAAAAATGGTCTGTCTTTATAGCCAATCCATTCAGCAACCCAGTTTTCGACTTCTCCGTATTTATGGCAATGTATGTCGATCGAAACCGATGGTAATCGCTTAGGGCCAGGTTCGGAGAAAACACCGGACGCGGTAGAACCTCCCATTCGAGCTCCATCAGTGTTTGTTTCACAGCTATAGCAACATGGAGTCAAGCATTGTCATGGAGAAGAATTACTTTCCGGCGATCTGATGCAATGTTGTTTTCGCATCAAAGTCTCTAATTGTTGTCGACAATGTTGATTGTTTCCTTTGGTGTTAACAGTTCATAACACACTCTATATCCCACCAAATAGGGAGCATTGCTTTATAACCGTGGATGTTTCACTTTGGTGTCGACTCTGATGAAACCAGGATCAACCCATGATTTCTTGCGTTTCGGATTGTCGAAATAGATCTATTTTTCATCGCTGGTCACGATACGCCACAAAATCTATTCTTTTTATGCCTTACAAGCAAAGAAATCGAGATGTTTAAGCAATTAGCAATTTTCAACGAGCTGTTGAGCTAATTCTTTGAGTGTTTCAGTAGGGCTTTTTCAATAGAGCTTGCAGTTGTTTATCTTAGAACTTTTTCAATTGACATGTCCGTTGTTTGTTGCGACAGTCACAATTACCACTTTTGAATCGTTGAAAGCAATCTCTACATTCTGTTTCTGTTTCATGGAGTACATTCACCATAAGTGTTCACTAACAATCGATGAGCTTCAGCTACACTTTTTTTCAAATCAAAGTACTGTAAAAGCAAGATTATTAAAGTATAAGGTTGTCTCGTAACTTGTAGTGGTGGGGAAAATAGAGAGGCTACGCGTCATCTGTATGCTAACGGGATGTCAGTCTTTGTTTATGGTATATGTTATATGCACGTGAAGTTTGAATTTTGGCTATAAATATAAAAATATCGTTTAATTTTTTGATTTTCTACTTGTTTTAATTTCTTTTTTCTTCGAAAGGAATGTTTCTTCATTCTAAATTTCATTTTAAATGTGAAGAGAATAATAAGTGAAATATTTCAATATTTTAGTTTTAGGGTGTCCCCCCGTAACTACCCTGAAATTCAGCAAATTGAAAAAATGCATAGAACAAATACGATTTGTTTTCTTATAAACAATTTTTATTGTACAGTTTTTTCTGTTAAGATAGTTCTGTTTATAAAGGAAATATTTTAAGTTTTTTAGTACCAGTTTTAACTCAGAAACACCCATTAAGAAAGAAAATTTTGAGATATCATGCTTATATTTTAATCCTATTCTACTCTATTGTACCAAATTTCGTTAAAATACGTCCATATAACCTACAATTTTATTAATTACTATATTATTATAGCAATTTGTTTTTCTATTTTTATTTAAATATACCTAAAATTATATTTGAATTCGATTTTATTGTTATTTATTAACTTATAATACAAATACACATCACCCTAAATTTTATATAAATCAGTATAAAATTTCCTTAGGTTTTTATTTATAATTTATTCAGTAGAACTGTATTGAAATAAATATCTATTATGAAAATAGTCAATAAAAATATTTAAAAACGTGCAATATCTATATTAATTCTGTATTCTAGTTTGAACTACGCATACGTGTGACGTATTCCCTCTCACGCTCCGATTGGTCAGAAGTTACGAGACAACCTTTACTTTAATAATCTTGTTGTAGAAGTACCTATACATCGGAAAAACAACTTATCGCGTTCCATTTTAATTCAGTTCTAGAAAAGTACTTGCGTAAACCATGAATGACGTCTGATGATTGTCCACACTTCAAAATAACATAAGACACATCTGTCACTGCTTACAACATACGCACCTAGAGCCATCTAAAGGGGAACAGCGGCTTTCAATACAACCTCCTATTAATAAGTTAATTCCATAAATTATTGTCTAAAATCAAAGTAGGAAAACATGTTTTTAAGAAAACATAAAAATTATAGACATTCCAAAAACTAATAAAATAGTTTACTGTATCAAAACTCTAGACTGTAATTCTGAGAAAAATATTTTTCTTCTAAAGTCAGACATTTTTCCAAGAAGCACAAAACCACGTGTTCAATAATCAACGAAATCCAAAACAAAACGTGGTCTCATCGTTTAAAGTTTCCAATAAACTCGATGTAATGTCGGTGCAAACATGGCTGGCGTAGTTCTCTCTGTGGCTGTGAGAGAGATAGAAACATTCACCATATCGATCAGGAGGGAAGCACTGGACGTTCCATGTGCAGCATCCCTATAGTGAGACGGGAGAAAAAGCGGCACTGTGCTTGTGCTTGCCTGTTTGCTCTTCTAACTGAGGCCCCCTCGCAACGCGCGCACTAATGTCAAGAGGTCATGTGCTGGGATGCGCTCACAACACGCATCGAACTTCAGATATCAAATGCTGCAACACTAATTTGTTTAAGAATTTCAATCGGAAACATTTTAGCTTAGAAACAATATGGAACTTGAATTTGTTTTACACTTTTTCTTCTGTACCATCTCACAAAACTTGGTAATATATTTTTTTGTGACAATACTTCGACTAAAATATTTCTAAATGTAAATTAACTTGTTAAATATTTTATTACATTTAGTTAATTTATAGTGCTAACCTTTTGTTTTAGTTGTGCTTCTTTTCTAAATATTTCTAGAATTTTCTTTAATCATATTTAAATTTTTTTAGTGAAATTTATGTATCTCTACGTGTTTCTTAAGATCCTGGAGATATGATAAAAAAACTTATACAGGGCAATAATAAGGGTATTAAAGGTGGTAACTTACGCCATCTCGAATACTTTGGCGCTCCTAATTTGAAAGATCAAACGAATACAAATTAGTTGATTAGCAAAAACATGAATCCGAACTAGATGATGAGCAAAGAAAAAAAAAATCTAAAATAGCTGATGAGAAAAAAAAAAAAAGTAATCAAAATAGCTGAAGAGTCACAAAAGGAATTCAAACTAGCTGAAGAACAAAAAAAAATGAATCCAATTTAGTTGATAAATAAAATAAAAAGAATCCAAACTAGGAAAACAGCAAAAAATTAATCAAACCTAGCTGATTGGCAAAAAAAAAAAAATAATCCAAACTAGCTAATGAGAAAAAAAAAAATCCAAACAAGGAAAAAAATAAATTAATCCAATCCAGCTGATAAACAAAGAAAAGGAATCCAAACTAGTTGAACAGCAAAAAAATTAATCAAATCTGGCCGATTAGCAATGAAAATTAATCCAAAATAGCTGATGAGCAAAAAAAAGAAATCCAAACTAACTGAAGTCAAAAAAAAAAAAAAAATTAATAATTCAATCCAGCTGGTGAGGAAATAAACTGAATCCAAACTATCTGAAGAACAAAAAAAAAATTAAATCCAATCTAGTTGATTACAGAGAAAATGAATCTAAACTAGCTAAAGAGCAAAAAAAAAGGAATCAAATCTAGCTGATGAGCAAAAAAAAAATATATATGAATCCAAACAAGCTGAAGAGCAAAAAAAAAAATATATAAACTATCTGATGGACAAAAACAAGGAATCGAAGTGAACTGATAAGAAAAAAAAATCTAAACTAGCTGAAAAAAACCTCCAGAGTAGCTGAAATCCAATAAGCAAAAAACAGGTATATGAATTACCTGAAAAGCAAAAAAAAAAAACAAAAAAAAAATCAAAACTAATTTCGAACTACACAAAACAAGAAAACTGCAAGTCCTTATTCAATGAAAGTATTTTCTAAAATGTACAACAATGAATCTTTTTAGCGCTATTAGTGACTATGATCAAATGAAATCATTTTACGAGTAAATTGCTGTTACTGTTTTTCGCCCACTGAGGTAAGTATAGCCAGGAAATGTTAAATAGCTTCGCACGGCGTCCGCACGACGTCACTAGTGTCCGTTATGTAAGTGCTTAAAAAAACTCCTAGATTGTCCTAAAAATATGAAAAATTCAGAGTAATGCACATTGACAAATCAGAGTAGTATGGTGGTAATTTTCGATCAGATTATTTTTTACAGAGAAGGTAATTCCTCCGTATCTAAACCTCCGGTATCAGGGCAGAATTTAAAGATTGGCGAAGCCCTAAACTAAAAATTTTATGAGAGCACTCTCAGAGAATATTTATTAATTTCTAATAAAAACCTTGGACGCCAGAAAACCCAATATTATTACTTGACATAAATATATGACATATATACATATGACATTACGATTACAAAAATGCAAGTTTTGCTCCATCCCCAAATTTCTGTGGGCGCCCTTGTTTCCTATTATTTCTATATAAACATGTACTTATTTTAAGTATTAAATACTTGTTGCTGTCAAACCACTGAGCTAATTTCAAAAATCGGAAAATTAGAATTATGAAGTGAGGAGATTCGAACCTAATTCTTAATAGTAAAAAGATAAATCTAGAAACAGAAATTTATATCATCAATAAATTATCAATAAGAAAATAATAAATATAAAATTGCCCGGTAGTAATGCATTTAAAAGCTAATTTTCAATAAATCACTTTTTATTACGTCATTCAATAGAACACAATGAAAACAGTCCCGAAAAGTGACCACCTACAATCGTTTCGCCTCACTGCGCTTTTCTCAAACATCAACCTACGCACTCTGTCACTCCAGTTCCTGTTTTTCACCCACAGACGTGAACATAGCCAGGAAATGCTAAATAGCTTAACACGGCGTCCGTACGATGTCACTAATGTCGTTATGTAAGTGCACATAAAATGTAAATGTAAAATTTTTTTACGTAACAACGGGATGCGCATTTTACTCTAAAAATTAAGTTATATTTTAATTGTTAAAAAGGAAAAAAAAGGAAAAGTGTCATACATTCATTTAACTTATAAAGCCCTCAGTCTCCCAAGTTTTGCCTCCTTAACTTTTTCTCTACTTTTGCCAATTTAGTTCATCTTTCCACTAGTTCTTTACATTTATCTTCAATAGATCTTTGAACACATTGTCAATCCATCGCTCTCTTGGTCTTCCTATAAATTAAGACTCATTTATATTGAGCAAGTAGAGAGGTACATAGGTCTGGATACTTGTTTGCTTTTTTTATAAGTAGGAAGTAACCAAACAAGTATTGTTCACATTCGAGCAGGTAAAGAATGGTTTCCAATTGATGTAGACGTAGAACGTAGAAATAAAACGTAGGACATAGAACGTAGATTTTGTTGCTTTGGTTTCCAATAAACTTAGAATATCGTGTCAAAACTCTTTAAGTTAACCACTCTGTATAATAAGATTCTTAAAAAGTGTCGAATAACATGTATTTGTCAAATAATATGGACAACGATTTAGCAATGCTAGCAATTTTTATTGTTACTGTTAGACCAATTTTGCAACAAGGGCCGTGGGGCCCTGGTTGACACAAACGTGGCGTTTGTGTCAACCGCCCGTGTGCAAACATACATAAGACCGGCTTTTCTAGAATCGAACCGAATACCATCCGTGCGTAACCTTTCATAAGATCGCCCTCTTCTAGAAGAGTTCTATAGAATCAACCCCAGATTGCGCCCATTTGTTACGTCGCCCGTGTGCAGTTTGGCCCTGTATACCGAAAAGTTTCCACAATTAGTTTATTTATTAAATATTAAACAATATATATTCATTATTAAACAATAATCTAACCATGGTAATTATTTATTTCCCTTATTTTAATATCTTGAACCCAACAAATGTTGACAAGTTTTATCTATCTACATACGACATATTGAGTATGTTTTCTCATTTTCTATAATTCTTTCCTATTGGCCGGGAATTTAAACGTATTATATAAAAATATGAATATTCTACGTGAACATTTCTACATCTAAGTCCATCTACGTCTGATTAGAAACCGTAGCATGCATTTTCCTATTATTTATATTTTCACGTAGATGTAGAATTCTACGTTATAAATACGAACCGGTGATTAAATTCGTCTTCAAATTCCAAAAAAGTAAGTATTCACACAATAAATCCATATATTGAGTGCCACAGCTTCCGTACATTTTTTCAGTTGGGGAGTTATGGGGAAGATAGACTCAGTCCGCGAGGTGCATTTATATGACCTGTGTAGCCATATCCTTCTTTTTGCTGGTCGGATCTTTTGGATGTCTTTTCTTTACACGTCGAAAAATTTTTGTCTCCGTTTTATTACTTGGTTTCTCAGTAATTTTCCTTTTCTCGGTCCCGAGACGGCTTTAGTCGGTTAGCAGATATATATCCGCGTTATTAAAAGTTAGCCATGCTTGCCATAAAATTTAAATCTTGAAATATTTCCAATCACTTCTCGTGATCGCTGAAGACGGAAACAGATTGTTGAGCAGTTTCCGAAACGTCCGAATTTTTTATATTACTCTTGAAGTATTATATCTTTTTGATAGTAATACTCATTATATTGTACTATTCTAGCCTAGTACTATCAGCAATGGCAAACGTCCAAAATAAAGGTGTCTGCAAAATAAATAAAATCAAAAATATATTTGGGGAGCTTTGGTGTCGCTAGCTAGATACATATAAACTTGAAATATCTCACTATAATTAAAAATAAAACGAAGAATTAAACTAATTCGAGACCTGTCAGGTAATCTAGTGTTTCATTACTGTCCGAAACCCGTACAACTTCCTATCAGATTCATATATTTTCGTACACGTGTAGGTAATTATATTGAACTGAAAATGAACTAACTTCCAAACTCACCAACATTCTGTCTTCTTCTCCTCCAAACTCCAAATAACAAATAGTCCTCTTTTTGGAACCCATAAAGAATTCCACACACCAAAGCGGCCGCGGTGGCGGCCGCCGTAGCGATACGACTAGCGATCAGGTCTCCTCACACTAACGCGGTGGGAGTGGCGGTAGCGGTAGCGATAAGTTAGTGAATCACGGTATATAGTTGTGTGATAATATTGATTGCGAGAATACGTGAGAATATGCTAAAAGTTAAACAAGAAGAAGTCTTGATTTTGGCAGCTCTTCTTGAAAACTTTTCCTATTTCGTCCCACACTTTATTTTTTTTCCTAATATTCTTGTAATCAGGATGTGCTAAGTCATACAAAATTAAATGATCCTTTACTGATTCTATGTTTTTTTCTGTTAAATTATCTATTTTCGACATTATTTTCTTAAATATATTCACTCTGTGGTATATAAACAATGAATATCGCGCGGCCTAACGCAACTTGTCGAGTTCGGCCGCCAGTGTTTGGTGATCGCTAGACTGAACGCTGCATTCGGTGGCGTTCTCAGATAGCGGAACGCTTGTATGTGCGTGGTCTCATTGTATTGTATAGGTTGCGTTAAGCCGCTGCCGTATCGCCACCGCGGCCGCCACCGCGGCCGCTTTGGTGTGTGGAATCCTTAAAAGTGTATATGGGAGGCAAGAAACAAGAAGTTGGAGGAGTTAATGGAAGCGATACAAATTTGGCATCGCAGGCAACTAAACAATTTTTTTGCTGTCGATATTTGATAACTGACCGAGCTTTGGGATAAGTGTGTTAATAATGCAAGAGCATTATTTTGAAAAATAATATTTGTAATTTTGTGGTTCTATTGTTGTTGCTCTATAAAAACTTCCAGATCAAATCTGTACTCCCCTATTACATTCGTAAACCGGTAAATCTGGTACAATTTTAAATTCGTTGCTTTGTGTTACGTATATATTCAGAAAACATAAACACAGAGACGCTAGCTACTTAGTTTATTTCTTAAAATTATACAATTGGAAAAAAGAGGCAAATAAAACAATTTAATGAGAAGAGCCTTTAAGATTTTATTTTCCAACGAAGTCTTTAGTGATTTCTAATAACACAATCATCCATATCTTTTTGCATCCAAAGCGCACTGGATATTCCAAGAAATATCAATTCATTTAAATAGATTTAATCTGTAATTCCATGGCGCAGGTTCTTTTCTCATAACATATATTCCAAGTTTTAATGTGTCAGTGAAACCCATTTTCGCCCACAAAACAACGCCATTTCTGGAAGTAACATATAGTTTCACAAACAACCCACGTGATGTCAGTACGGTTGCAATATTGCAATGTTTTCACATAACCGCTAATAGTAAAAGATTTTGTTGAGCTGTCCACGATGCATAAAATTTAATTAGTCATAATTTAATTAATAAATACTAATTATGTTGACTGTCAGTTCCGTTTATATATAAATTTACTGTTGTAGTCATATAAATGTCATAATGTTGACTGAAAATAGGGAAATTAGATTTATTTATTTTTTTTCTACACGAAGATTTATTAATTACAAATAATAATTAAATGTTGTGTAAGGAAATATTAATTAGGCTGTCAACTTATATAATCTGTTAAATAAGACGTTTCAAGTTCATTATTCAGGGAAAATTATTTGAATGTTTTATCATTTTATTAAAAACAACATGCAACTGTCGTCAGAAAGTAAACAGTCTTGGACAAATGTATGGAGCACCTTATGCTTTATTGAATTTTAGGATTATTACAGGAAAAATGGTAAATAAAATAATACATACAGCTTTTAATCACAACTTTAATTAAAATTATTAATATTTTGTGGTACCTCCTCGTGCCTTAATTACCGCCCGTACCCTTTTAGGCATACTATCCACAAGTTTTTTACGTACATCGGATTGTACATTGAACCATTCGTCCACAATAATTTTATTCAATATTTCTTTTGATTTGCATTTATAAAGAGATACCTTGTTTATCAGAATCGAACATAAATTTTCAATTTGCAATAAATCTGGTGACTGAGGAGCCATGCAAAAAGTGGCACATTGTTTTTGGAAAACCATTAATTTGTTGCTTTGGCTTGGTGACAGAGGGCATTATTTTGTTGAAAATCATATTCTGGATTGTCTTCATCAATGAATTTTAATATTGATGTCTCCAAAACTTCATTAAGCATGGTAATATAACGAGCAGAATAATGCGTCCCTCGCACAAAACGATTTTGTCTAAGCCACTGTCCGACATACACCCCCAGATCATGATGCTACCATCACCAAATTTGACTGTAGTGATGATGCTGTCAGAATGAAAAGCTTTACCCGGCCTACGTCTTACAAAGATGACTCCATGTTGTCCAAAAAACTGATCCACAAAAGATAAACGCAATCCGTAATTTCGTAAATTTATAGTAAATTAAATGTTAGATTGTTAGTGCAATAATTGTTTACAAATTTATTTTTCTGTTAAATTTGTAAGTACATTAAACCATTACAATGCTTAGCGTGCTCGGCGTGTGGAAATCAAGGCTTTTGCTTGCAAAAGCCTTGATTTAGTTTCAATTTTTAAAACTTGTTAAAATCTTTGATAACATATTTTATAGTGGCGGTCGGTTCTGTGGTGACCGTGACTATTTTTTTTGTCATCATTCCACGATCCGTCGTCCTTTGTTTTTTGGTCATCACATCTAATCCGCCTTTTTTATCATCACTAAGATATGGTTTTTTTTGTAATCTCTTCGGTCCGTTTTTGGTCTACCAAACTCCAAAAAAATTTAATTCTGGTAGATTTTATTGTCACTTTTGGTGGAGAACGAATCCCCACTGTTAGTAACAATGGTACGAAATTTTTTGTCAGATTTCGGCGTTAGATCTCGACGTCCCTATTTTGCAGAAGAGAAGCTGGAGTATTGGGCATACGGATTATTTTTAATGGTCAAACTACACTGCTGTAATTTGCAATATTTTTAAGTCTAGACGGAAAATGTTTAAAAAAACAACAACACATCATTATACCATTAAGTAAAAAGTAATTGTTTTAAATGTACAGCATTTTTTTCCTTCAACTAGTGTATGCTAATTAAGTACAACACATAATAGTATTGTTATTACTTAGTTAAGAGTGAATGAATTGTTTTTTCTTTGACAACCTTTATGAGACCCGACTCCTTTAAAATGAAATTATTAAAAGAAATAATATAACAAACACGCAAGAACAACTGCAAATACAGACAGATCGATTCAATAGTAAGTAAAAATAGTTGTTCTCTCGTTTTGTTTGCACTTTGTTGTGTACAAATAAAAATAAATGAAATAACATTTTTAATTGTTTGGTAACACGATAATGCAGTATTTTGTCAAACAAAAATATGCAATATTTGTTTGAAAAAAAAAAAAAAAAAAAAAAAAACATATTAATATTATTACACATTTGTTGTCTTTAATAAAAACCAGCCAATAAGACAAAAATGTCGTTTATTTAACAATACGAGGATTACCTTTTATATTGTTACAAACAACCACTAGATGGTAATATTGAAATGTGTCATTACTATATTCGTTAAATTTAACATTTGTTATTGTGAAATCAGTGGCAGCTTATAAATTGACCGAGTTGTTTGTTGACAGTGAACGTTTAAAAAAACAAGTTTGTGAAAAAATGGATATTACTCGTGAAGGTTTTTGTTGGATATTTTTTTTTTCAATTTTAGTAAAGACCTAACTCAACAACAATGCATAGATTCGCTTCGTCCAACTTTTGGTAATTAAGCACTGTATCAAACTATACAGTATCAAACTACAACTGATAATATTATGTAAAATTTTCTTCATTAACTTTATATTTAAAAAACAAATGGTAACATAAATTATAGCTACATTATTGTTACAGCTCTGATGAAGATTTAAAATATAAATCGAAACGTTAGCGAAGTTACTGTTTTAATTTTTAATTTCTGACCAGTCCGAATCCCATTACTTTCTCATTATATTATAATTTACGGACGTAACTAATCTAATTCAAGATTAATTTTTTTATTATATATAATTGTTTATATTTATCTCGGAATGTGTTTTTTTTTAACTCTCAGTATATATATGTGGATCAAAGAGTTGTATTAGCATACCAAATTTCAACTTTCTATGTTAAGCCAGTTGGCTACAATTTCTACTGTACAGAGAGACGGACAGACAGACACATGACTGGCGTTATAAAGGTCATACCTACAAAACCCTAAAAATGTGTGAATATTCGTACTGTACATCAAATTTTTGTAGTAGAGTACGCATAAAGTGGTTCAAAAGAGCTCTAAACGATACTGACAATATATGTACTTCATTCTTGTTAAAAATTGGTTATACTAACTGCTTGACATGCTTGTAAGGCAGGTCACATAAATATGAAAATATATTCTTGATTAAAACACATGTTCAATATACGCTTACTGAAAATTCACGGTACGAAATTTAAAATATTATAGTTTTCAAATTCCGATAACCCGAAGACATCTAACAATCTAACATCTTTGAATCTCTTTTATTCAGCAAACACTTTGGGGTCAGAGTGTTGAAAGAGGCAGTGCTCTTAAGTTCCACTTTGTGCGTTGGCCACCGTTGTGGCAATTCAAGAGTGCGGATGCCTGTGCGTTTTACAATAACCCACTTGACCCCCTGTCAAAAAACTACCACCCAACACTTCCCAGTCGACTATTTATAGATGTTGATCGATATAAACTGTGTTAAGTCTCAGTCCACGACGACGATACACAACTCTTTAAATATTTAGATAATCTCTACTTATTTATGCTACATATTTATGCTATTTATACAACAATTATCCCTTTTATGTTATTTAATCACTTTAATGAGGAGGTAACATTAAAAACGTGATTTGTCACACTAAATTCAAAACGGAGATATTTATATCAGTGTCTTCCTTTTTGTTACATGTATAAAATAAAATCATTAAATTAATCTAAAACGTGTTGTCTAAAACGCGCACAAAAAAAATATATAAAAATTGATAAAATGTTTAATTATTATTATTATTATTATTATTATTATTATTATTATTATTTTTTGATGAACTTGAATGGTATAAAGAATTGATCTACGATCTTCCATCTATAATTATAGAAGTTCTTACCAAAATGTCCAAATTACTAGGGGCGGTTGAAAAGTAATCGGCTTAGACAAGAGATGGCACCACCAGTATAAAATCAATGTTGTTTTTCGTAAATCCTAACCTTCAAATGACTACTGTAAAATTTTCCAACAACTGCGTCATTTAGTTTGTGTTTGACAGTCATTGTAAGCGAATAACTTGGCAGTTGGTTGCTAACTTCCAGTTCAACAGTAAACTTAATTTTAATGTGCATCGAATTTACGTATTGATGGAATTCTTGGAGTTTATCTTTAGCATGTAGCCATATGACAAAAGTATCATCGACGTATCTTAACCATTTATTCGTTTTGTACTTGACTTCTTTTAAGTCTTTCACTTTAAAATGTTCCATGTATATATTGGCAATAATATGTGAGAGTGGTGAACCCATAGCCATGCCATCCTTTTGTTGGTAATAAACTCCAAGAATTCCATCAATACCTAAATTCGGTGCATACTAACATTAAGTTTACTGTTGAACTGGAAGTTAAGCAACAAACTGCCTTTCCTAGATGTACTGATAATCAGAAATGGCAAGGGGGTTCTAGCAACCACGGTCTACAGAAAACCAACACACAGGACTATATCTTAATTTCAACTCATTCCATCATATGAGAGCTGTTACGCTGAGTCTAGTTAATAGAGCCAACGTAATTTGTTCCTCTAAGAGTTAAAAATTGAATTGAAGAACATCCATTCCACCTTACAGGACAATGGGTACAGTCATAAAATTATTAATGATGCCATCAATCATAAGAAAAATGACGCACCTAGAACTGACGAAGTGAGATATGTCTCTATGCCTTATTATAAAGGAGTATTTGAGAAAATTGGTAAGATACTAAAGAAGCATAATATTCAAGTAGCCTTCAAATCGAGTTCAACTTTAAGATCTATTCTATTGTGTACGAAACCTAAATCTGTCCTAAACAAAAACTGTGTCTACTCTATTCCTTGCCAGTGCGGGAAAAAATATATTGGCGAGACTTGCAGACCTTTGCATGTGAGGGTGAGATGCTGTCAGCCAAGCTAACATAGAATTTCCTCAACTCTGGCTTTCTATTATCCACAATAACTTTTCTAATCCTCAGGTCACTAAACCGGTAACAAACAACTCATTACCACACAATAATGTGACAAAACCTTAATCCGGTCGTTAATCGTCCGCAGGTAGTCCCGTCGTTATCTATAGTTGACCCCAACCAATAGCAACACACTATAATTTATCACTTATCGTGATCGTTGAAGACGGAAACAGATTGTTGAGCAGTTTCCGAAACGTCGGAAAATATTTTATGTACTCATGAAGTATTATATCTTTTTGATAGTAATACTCATTATATTGTACTATTCTAGCCTAGTTCTATCAGCAATGGCAAACGTCCAAAATAGCGGTGTCCGCATTAATATTGGACCATTGCAAAATAATTTCAAAGAATTTCATTTGATCGAAGATTTTGTGTATTATGAATTGAGCACTTTCATAAAACTGTTCATGATAAAAAACAATAATTACGAATTAAACGTACCGAGCGCTCTCTGAAACTCACTCCGTGTCAACCAAAGCCATACTGAAGCCAACTAAAAACGAAATGGCGCCGAATCTTAGCGGGTGATATGTGCACATATTTGTTACTTTCTGGACAACCCTCGTAGTTGCGTTTCATACAGTATGCAATATGTACCTGAATGTGCCATAAATACTATTGCAACTTTGTACAGACCTATTGGGACAATTTATTTTTCTGCATCAGAATAATAACACAGGACAGTTACAGGACAGTTACAGGACAGTTTATGTTTATACTCTACCACAGTGTACATAGTTTAAAATAATTGAAATTATTAATCATAGAATGGGGCATATAGAAAATTTAAATATAGATTTGTCAAATACAAATGTTATATTTTTAAAACGTTACAGCCACTTCGTATCAGTAGAATGTTTCTGTATCGAGTTGTCAAGTTATTCGAGGAGACTGGTGGGATAGCTGATAGCTAGAAATCAGGTAGACCAAGAACTGTTCGTACGCCGGAAGTTGTTGAGGCAGCCTATGCTAGAATTCGCCGCAACCCGTTGAGAAAACTTAAAATCTTAACTAGCGGAATAAAAATTTCAAGAAGATGACCTAAAAGGTGACCTACAGCTTGGTGTCTACAGTCGGCATAAAAAAGAAGAAGAAGAAGAAAGAAAAAAAAAGAAAAGGTGAAGCGACTATTAGCGCGATACACGAATGGCAGTTATCGTCAATCCTTTTTACGGACGGAACATTTTGACAGTTAAAGAAAGTTCCAATAAACAAAATAATAGAGTTTATGCTCGGTCATCATTAAAATCAAGTCGATTTGTTCAGAGGGTTGAAAGAGGTCATTGTCTCGCATCTGTAATGGTTTGGTGGGGAGTCAACTATGAAGGCGTGATGAAGCTCCTTGAAAAAGAAGTACAAATATCGGCCAAAATGTCCCAAGAAATGGTTCTTGACAATGTCATAAAACCTGTTAGTACGACTTTATTTAATAATAAGGCATGGACCTTTCAACAAGATTCAGCGCACGCTCATAAAGTAAAAACCAAGCAAAGATGGCTCGAGATAAACGAATCATCACTGCAGAAGAATGGCCGTCTAAAAGTCCCGACTTAATCCACCGGACTATAAATTATGGTCAATTCTAGAGGGCATAAGTTAGAAACCCAAAATAAGTCCTTGAAAAAATCTCTGTCGGTAGCTGTGGCCAATTTTACAAGAGAGGTGGTGCGTATTGCAATTGATTAGTGGCTGAACACATTAAAGTTCTGTATGAACGTAAATGGTGGACATTTTGAGTGACTGATTTTTTAATATATCACATATCATTATCAAAATAATCCTATAAAATTATATACTTAAAATTAAAAAACTCGTTTCTGTTACTTTGATAAATTCTTAAAACTTTGTAACATTATTTTTGGCAAGATTTGTATACCTAGTATGCAATAAACCATAAAAAATTAACTAAAATCTCATAAAATTTGGTGATTACATTTTATGAATGATTAAATTATATTTGAAATGAAGCGGAAATTGCAATGTGAGCATTATTATATACCTTTCGATATGATCAGCTGACATTTTCGAATAAATTGAAGTAATATAACCAGGGTTTTCAAATAAGTACCCTCTCTTCAAGTTGCTCGAATACAAACTTTGTTTATGAGTTGCTTGTATTCACAAATTATGCTCTATGAACTATATTTTGACTTGGAAAATGTACTACTGCATAAGTGTTAGTTCCTTTATATTTCCAATACACGATACTTCATTTCGCAACTTATATATTTTCATAAAGAAAACTGAAATGGAATTGAAAAAATATAGCAGAATAAAGAAGGGAAAAACAAATGATTTTAAGTGCGAATTTTTATACATTTCAGGATTTCGTAGGTAGCTAATGTCAATATTTATGACTATAAACACAATACATATAAAAGCCACGTATCGTCGTTTGAGGAACGTTCGAGGTAAGAATCGGGAGTGCGGCGGTTAGACTTCTCCCAGAAGCAGTGCTGAGATGCACACTGCATGTATCTAATATTTGCTAAACGGTCCGTGGATATTAAATCGAGACCTTATTTGTCTAACTTTTAGAAGCTTCCTCACTTCTAGGACTATTATATTCTTACTAGAAATTATACGAATACGAATATTTTATTTAAAATAATAAAATGAAAACCGCCACAGATTTTTATTCATTTTATTTTACGTGTTAGAAATATCGACATATCGACGATCGACGAGTGACTAAACGCGAGACAGTTGTGTCTGCGGGTATCTCAACCGAAGGGGTGCTCAACATTTTGCATGAATATTTGGGAATGATGAAGCCAGATGAGTGCCGTATTTGCTCTCAGTCGACAACAAACGCGATCGTTTGAGCATTTCGAAGGAATGTTTGGCGATATTCAACCACGATAAGAAGGACTTTTTGCACAGTTTCGTAACCGTGGACGAAACATGGATCAATCACAGAGACCAACGAACAGTCGAACCAGTGGACTGCTCTTGGCGAATCGAACGTGAAGAAGGTTAAGGTAGGTCTGTTGGCCAACAAAGACATAGCCACCGTTTTTTGGGATGCGCACGGTATCATTCACATCGACTACCTGGAAAAGAGCAAAACGATCTCGGGCGTATATTATGCAGAGTTGTTGGACCGATTCTACTCCGATTTGAAGCGAAAGTAGCCGCATTTGGCGAAGAAAAAAGTGTTGTTCCACCAGAATAACACACCGATCCATAAGTGCGCAGTCGCAATGACAAAACTCCATGAATTGCGCTACGAATTGGTTCATCCACCATATTCGCCAGATTTGCTCCCCTGCAATTATTATTTATTTTCAAACTTGAAGAAATGGCTCGGTGGTAAGAGATTTGGGTCGAATGAGGAGGTCATTGCTGAAACAGAGGCCTATTTTGAGTGCTTCGAGGAAACGTATTATTCGGAGGGAATCGAAAAATTGGAGAATCTTTGGACGAACTGTATAGTTCTAAAAGAAGACTAAGTTGAAAAATAAATTGAGTTTTGCCTAAAAAGTTGTGTTTTCTTGCCTAGGCCGATTACTTTTCAACTGCCCCTCATACTTAACATTATTACAATATCAAGTATGTATTTAAGTTACACACACTGTGTTAATAAAATCCACAGCTTTAAGAATAAAGAATATCACAAGTCAATCTGATGGTTGGTTTATATACGGAACAAGAATATGGAATGGGAAATAAGAATAGTACACAAGAATAAAAAATATGAAACCGTTTATATCGGCCATAACATTTCGTCGCTACGCCTGCGTATTTGCGTTGGCCTGTGTTTAACGGTTGTCGTTTGACAGGTTGTTGTGTTTAATATAACCTTTAAAAAAATTCGTTTTCAGTAATATGGATTTAGAAGTAAATTTATTTGCTTGTGTTTCACACATTATATTGTTTTTTCCAACCTTCTGATCACAGCAAGAAAACATCTGTTGGACAAATTTTATTACGGCCGACATTTTGACCATTGTGCGCATGCTTATCGTCTCTTATTCTTGGAATAAGAATAAAATGTTAAATGTTACCAACTTTTCTTATGTTTAAGTTAAATTTCATTCCTACATAAACCGATATACGGCGCAGCCATGTTTTAACATCTTGTGTACTATTCTTATTTCCTATTCCTTATTCTTGTTCCATATATAAACCAACCATGACATATTAATCATATATGCCTGAATGCTGATTCGGCATATAAACAATTATGATGTCCATACGGCCAATAGCAGCAAAATAATCTTAATTTTTACTTAATAATAATTAAAACTAGTCAAAACTCTTCATAAATAAAATTGTTGTTTTTCATTAATATATATGATTATCATACATAAAATTAACAAAAAAATACAAATTCGCGTATTAATTCAATGAAAATGCTTGATGTTTAGAAATATTTAATTTTTAAGAATTATTACTAACTTTGTGACGTAATTCCTCTGATATCTTGGATCACCTAAATGCGCAAATAGTCATTGTTACTGCGACTAGCATTACTAACTATATTTATCACCCTGAATATTTTAAAATTGCTAAATATTCATTGAAATAAATACAAATATATTAATGATTGAATATATATTTACTGAATAAATACAAGTGTATTAAAACAAATTACAATTATAATATTCAAACAAATTAAATTTAACGACCTTTACAAATTGAAACGAAATGAAATGTAGATATATATTGCAAGTAAATCGTACAAACAAAAACATCACCGTAATATATGCGCCTAGTGTGTGTGGTGTGGTGCGGTATACAATACATGAATAGTCAGGGGGAAAACGTACCTATTCTTATTTGATTAACTGTCGTATTCATAAGTTTTCCTTTCTAGTTTAAACTTTTGACCTGCTGCTTGTTACTTCACACCTATCTACATATATATTACCACTCGGCAAACAGGAATACATTACGTCTCTTACATAAGTAAATGCATCTTTTTAAACGCTAATAAGTCATTTTCATTTTCTTCAGGGACTATAATTGCTGGATAATTGAAGCCATATTGTTTACTAAAAGAAGTAATTAAAAACAAAATTAATATTTAACCCTTTCGCCCCCAATGTTGTTTCTCTAGTTCAAATAAAGTAATTTGAATAGCATTTTTGTTTTATCTATCTATCTATTTATTTATATCTCTATGCATCAGGTCGTCAAGGACGAAATTTGTAGTTAATAATATTGACAACTTTAACAGCTTATTATTTAACATTGACTTAATATTTTACCGTTCTTTTTTTTTTGTTGGAAAGTTACACATCTCGCCTATTTAAAGAAATCATTGTATGCTCTTAAAAATATCATAAACTTTTTTTTTAAATTAATTTTGTTGAAATTGGAACGGTCAAAAATTCGCATTATTATGAATTATGAGTTCTTATGAATTATATAATAATAATAATATTTATTCGTGTTAAATACAGGACAACATGCTTACGCAAGTCAAAAGTTAAAAGTTATAAAATTGAATAATACAATACAACAGATTAAAATATTAGTTTCAAGTCAAAGTAATAAAAATACATAATAAAAATAAATATAAAAATAAAAGAAAAATAAATAAATAAGAACATTATAATTATGACAAATTTACAAATAGATGCAACAGAGATATATAAAATTAAATTAAAACAAGTCAGAATTTACATGGATTTCAAAGCATATTCATATCATCAGTAAGAAATTCTTCATAGCTATAGAATGCTTTATTCTTAAGAAAAGATTTTAATCTTTTTTAAAGGTGTTAAGTGGCAAACATTTAATGGTTTCAGGTAATATATTGAAGAACTGAATGCAATAGTAGTTAATAGAGTATCTTGCACTATTGACTCTAACAAATGATGGCCTGATTAGGTGTTTACCTCTTGTTCCATAGCTATGAATTTGTTCCTGGCAAATGAAATTATCTCTGTTTATATGTATGTGTATTAGGCAGTGCAATATATATAGTGACGGTAATGTCAATAGTTCTAAAATTCTAAAATGTTGTCGGCAATCTTGTCTGTACTTCAGTCCACAAATCACTCTAATAACTCGCCGTTGTAATCTTACTAGCCGTAATATGTTTTCTGTATATAATCCTGCACCTATTTCTAAG
Source organism: Liopterus haemorrhoidalis (assembly GCA_963971575.1). Classification (NCBI taxonomy): domain Eukaryota; kingdom Metazoa; phylum Arthropoda; class Insecta; order Coleoptera; family Dytiscidae; genus Liopterus; species Liopterus haemorrhoidalis. The sequence continues at coordinate 63,209,806 of OZ020611.1, forward strand.
ATTTTTATTAATGTGAGTGGGATTTTGCAAATAATGTTCTTGGGCTAGTTGAGCTATATTTCTTAAGAATTTTATGTCTTCGTTGAACCAGTGAATTTTATTGTCAGTTTTCTGTCTCATTCTTTTTTCTGGAAACTCTCAAAATCATTCTCACAGTCGGATTTATCATCATTTTCAAAATTCCACTCAACCAAAGATAATTCATAATAGAATTTTATCAGTCCTTCATTTGTAATTGGCCGAGAAATATTAGAAGTGTCATTTAAAGGGGCATGAACCGTTTGGGTAACCTTCCTGTATAATCCAACACCGCTGTGATCGGAGAAGGAATATTTACTCTAAAAACATTGTCACTATCGGTAGATGATGTTACGAATATATTATCCAAACAGTTTCTGCCTCTTGTGCTGAAAGTCACCAATTTTTGCAAGTTGAAAGCCCGTAAGGTGTCATAAACCAATAGCGCATCAGACTCATCTTTATTAAATTTTACATTAAAATCACCTCCTACGATGATATCGTAGCAGGGATTTATAATGCGTAATGCATTGTCTATGATTTCTAAAAAATGTTTTAAATTACCATATGGCGATCTGTATAGATTAATAATAACCGTTTTTATTGAGTGAAACTGAATTGCTAATATTTCACAATCTTTTTCAACAGATAAGTTGTTAATATGTTCTAAGATTTTATAGTCCAACTTTGACAATAGGGATGTATTTATATAAATAACAACTCCACCATTTTTATGGAACTACGGCATCGCAGAATCTAACGAATCATCTAATGATTTATGAGATTCACATAAAAAGATAATCTTAGTGGAATAGTTGAATGAATAAATCGCAAGTCATGTTATTATAGTTTATTCTGTTTATTCTAACAAATTAATAATATAGTGAACAATGTATAAAAATAGAAATCCACATTCATGAATATATAATTTATGTAATAAACTTGCAAGGTTTAATATGATTATCCATTTAGTTGCACTTATTACACTGTGTGAACTAAACTGACAGCAGCGACGTTAAAATCAAAATTAGGTCACTGAAAACGTGACAACCGCCAAACATTACTACTCAAAATTCTACAACTTTACATGAACTTCTTAAGGAATATTACTTTGTATTAGTTTTGTCTACAATTCTGACGGTTTACTTAATTAACTATCATTCTGCTAGAAATAGATGCATTATGTGGTAAGCAAATAAACAGTTTCATGTTTAGGGATATTATTTAGGTACTACGTTGATTAATAATCTTCTTTGTACTATACTCCAGTGAAGCACTGGGCGCTATAAGGCATTTTTCGAAGCATTTTGTAACGTTTTAAAAGACAATTTTTATTTTATGAAAAAAATTTAAAAGTTTACGCGAATGTACAGCAGCCTACTTCATAAAATAAGACAATATCGCATAAATTTCGGTAACCATGATTACTCAATAATATACAAGTATCAAACTTATTTTAATAAACAAATCTTATTTTCATTCCTGAAAACCATTTGTACGTGGACAGACCTTCATTCTCAACAGAATAATAGTCGTATACTGTGAAAAGTATAGATATTTTACAGACCTTTGAAGGGATTTTTTCTTTTTTTTGAGAACGTAAAGGAAAAAAAACATTGAGTTCCTACGATTAAATCGGATAAATTGCCACAAAACAAATTTCTCTAAAGGTAAAAATTAGACTTATTATATTGTATTACTTGTATATTTTTGTATAATTGTATGTGACATTTAAAACGCAAGCATTTACCGAAATTTAATGGATATGATCTTATTTTAGGCTCTCCTTCCCATTCGTTCTCCGTCCCAGTATTTCTCCTTTCCCCCCCCCCCTCTCTCTCTCTCTCTCTCTTGATGCGTCGCAGGAAATATCCAGAGCCAGTTTACGGCATTGGCGTACTGGTTTCGATAATTTGGGGCCGGACGTACCGAGCATCGGAAGAAGGTTGGAGAGAAGAAAGGTTTTAAAATCCAGATAAGCCATTAAAAAAATTATTACGTTGTTGCTTACATATTAATATTATTTTTCTAATTTTGGATATTAGTTATATATATATATATATATATATATTTTTACGTTAGATTTAGATCGGAATGTGTAGGAATTCCGTGGCGCTGGTCGACCAACCCGGGAAAATTTTGTAATCCAGCGAATTATGATAAAATCGTTTTGACCAAATTTACCTTTAATTAAGATTTTGTGTTTTGTTTTGGTATTTCTATGATATAATGATTCTAAATTTGTTTTGATATTTATATATATTTTTTACTTGCCCGACCTTAATATATAAGGGGCAAGTATTGTAATCGCGAAAATTTTTGATGTCGAGATTTTGACTGATGACCACGTTTCATGGTCCAGGGAATCCAAAAAACATATTTTCGAAGTGCCGTCCGTATGTGTGTGTGTCTGTGTGTGTATCTGTGTGTGTGCTGTGTGTCTGTGTGTATACACGATAACTCAAAAACGGTTTAACTTAAAGAGTTCGTTCTGGTACTAAAAAATTCTCCTAATAATTGAGAAGAACCCTATTGTTTTTTTTATTAAAATCCGAAACCGGAAACGGAAGTTATTAAACTTTAAAAATTTTAAAAAATTCGTAACTAGTAAACCAAGCCTTGGACAAAAAATTGTATAGGACATAATTTGATGTATTCTTGAAGATTTACCTAAATATTTTTTTAAATTAAAAAAAAAAAAAATATATGTATTTTTTTTTGAGAGGGCAAGTCTAGCGGAGGTCTCCCTTCGCCACTGGTTTTACTTTTCAATTGGCAATCTAAATAAATTTTATTGTTTTGTTATTTACTATATTCAGTGTTATTGTCTTATATCCCAAATACCTCATTTTAGGTTAGCTTTCGCCTAGCGACACTGATTTAGTCAGTCTTCATTAAAACCTAGTCTGTGCGTGGGATCTATTGGTGGGTCCCAATTATTTTATTTCAGACCAATTGGTGCCCTTTTAATTTCTTTTTTATATTGTTATTTTGATTTTGAATCGCACGACCGTCTTGGATGTTTAAAAGCTAGCTACCGGACTAATTAAACATATAGCTGGTGAATTATAGGTCACAATTTCAGGGCCTAAAGTAAAATATTAATAATTTGACGAAACCTTTTTGGCAAAGTTTTATTATACGTATGGTGCTAGATAAGTTCTGCGGTGCGTTAATATAAACAAACAGCGATATATAAACAATAATATAAACAATTTTATTTTTCTATCCAGTCTGTATTGAGATTTTGTTTCATAAAGTCGAAAAAATGCTGCCCATGTCGAGACGAGATTATTGGACAATAATTTTGCACCTATACATTTTAAACCTTAATCCTACAAATAGAAACATACATGGCGACACTAGGATTCGAACACGTCACTATAATGACCATTACACAATGGTGACCAGCACAATAACTATTTGATGGAACGCATTTTGGACGTAACGTAGGGTACTCTTGTATTTTAAGATTGTTAGTTTTGTATAGTGTTGTGCCGGAGCTCCGTATCCGTATCCGCGGATGATCCATACAAAATAAAAATCCGTATCCGCGTCCGTATCCGTTTCTCCAAGGTGGATATTAAACGGACCTTATATAGATGCAGTTGAATTAGTTATAATATAAGCTTGAGTCTAAAAATGCTCAAGGAGGAGTATATTTTACTCTGACGTTTAAATTGATACTTAGTCGAGCATCACATTACTTACCGGTGGTTTAAGAACGATCTAGTATACATCAAACATTGTAGTAAAATTAATCAGGACAACGAGTGAGTGATTTTGAACTCAACTAAATTGTGTGTCTGGGTATGAACATGTAGAAAGATTGTTTCCGGTGCTTATAAACAGGCGTTTAATTAGGTATGCTGTTGTCAGCGCTTGTGACACCGTTTAGTGGACACGTAGAAACATTATTACCAGTGCCTGTTTACCAAAATTTCTTAATCATAAAGTGGCCTAGTTTAAAACAAATGTTCCTTTAGTTGCTTGAGGGAATAATATATCTACTAAATCATGTCACTTATGTAGACCTGTGTTTCCCAACCGCTGATCCGCGAGATTTTTTTTACTATAACTATTCGCCTTATAAGTTATAACCCACTTAATTTTGAGATGAAAATCTCGGTACCTAATCTGTTAATTGCTTAAGTAATAATTTGTTCATTTTTTCAATAATTTTGTGTGATTTTTTATTTATTTTTTTTTTGTGTTTGTAATCAGTGAAATAAAAAATATAAAACTTTTGCGATACACATTACTTTCTAAACTTGCCAGTCCGTGAATTTTTTCTAGGTCGCTTGCCGGTCCGCCATGAAAAAAGGTTGGGAAACGTTGAAGTAGACTATACGTTGGAAAACAAATTCATAACAAAATAATAAAATTTATTCTGCCAATAAGTAATTATTGTAAATGTCGGTAATTAGCAACATCAAAGAAATTTTATTAATAACTATCAAAAAAAATAATCATCAAAATATCAGAAAAGTGATTGTCAGCTTCTTGTAAGCTGATAAATAATGTTTCAAAGATTTCTGTTACTCATCGGCGTATGTTTCAAGCGCTAACAAGCGTTCTACGTGCTTAGGTATAATTGAAGGTAAAACGATATTTATTCTTGCTGGTCGGCGCAAGTTAGCAAGCACTAATAGGCGCCAGTAACAATATTTCTACGTGTTCGTATCTTTAGTTTGCATGCTTTGGTTTGTAGGAATAGCAAGACACATGTAACTATCGCTTGAAGGTCGTTCTTTTTTTACTGCAGTGTAAGATACGTATCCATATTCGCGGAACAGGACGCACATAAGGCGTATCCGTATCCGCGGATCTGGCTTTTATGTGATCCGGCACATCACTAGTTTTGTGTGATGAACTTATAATCTGTGGTGTTTACTCTGATAGTTGGTAATTTTATACGGAATAACAACGAGTTATAAACGATGCCAATACTTAACCTCAACTAATTATAACTTTATTACATACAAAACGATATATCACTGTAATTTTTATATTTCGAGAGAAAGCATATAGAAATACATTGCAATAAATCATAATATCCTTTCACCCTACAAATATAAATAGCCTACCACTTAATAATAGTTATTTAACGTCATATATGTACCATAATGTTAATTGTTACACTGTACCGTGGTATTTAACCTTAATGCCCTGGAAAAGTGCAGGTTGAAAGCCAATTAATATCGGTCTCATGTATATAGTAGTAGTACTTAACTGGGGTGGGTACTTTCCTACTGTGTATGTTTCCATCTCAACACTCTCGAGCGAGGGTACCCGCTGCGATAATTGAAGTCTCCAGCAGTTACTCATATTACCAACTTTAACTTACTAAAAAAATTCTTAAAGGCCCATTTAGACATCCAAATTAAGCTCCATACTATTTTTTAAAAATATTTTTAAATTTCTAATATGTTTAAAAGACACAAGCATTCAGAGAAGTCCAATTTACCAGTTAAATTAGTGTAAAAGCAGAAATTAAGATGCATAACTTCACTTTCATCATGAGATTATTTGAATCGTGGTTTCGAAAAATAGATTACACTCTCCATCGTTCTTATCTAAGTCAGCGGTTCTTAAACTGGGGTCCGCGGAACAATTTTGACATTAACTTTACATCTCCCAACTTTTCGTTTTTATTCAAATAACTCATTTAATAAATATCCTACATGGTCAAAACTTTTTGTATTTGTTGTTACCTAACTAGTTATGGACACAACTAGACAATAATTAGTAGATATTTAATTATTTGTATTCAATTGCAAATTATTTACAGAAAACATATTATAATGTGACATTTTCTGATTTTTTTGGATTTTTTGTTTAAATATCTCTATATATGTATATATATATATATATATATATATATATATATATATATATCTTTTTATTTTGTTTTTTTTTTTCTTTTAAATGAATTTTTGTGAGTGTTGATTATTATACAATTAATGGGTTTGGAAAAAATGTATGTATGAAATGTACTTAATTCGAAGCCGAAAGGCATGAATAAAGATTATTACTACTTATTACTACTACATATTATAATAAGATCTATTTTGACCAATATTTGACCAAGAAATGTTTGTACGAGTTTAACTTATTATAATTTGTAACTTATTTAATTCTTTTTACTACTATTTTTATTCATTTTATGTGTTTTATTCGTAATGCTAATAAAAATGTTCATCTATATAAATACGCAAGACCATTAATTAAAATATCCAGCGATACATTTTTACCAATATTTATTATAACATAGTGCCTATGAGATTATTGAGCCGAAAATTAAGTCTCAAGAACGATGTAAAATACCTAGGGTTGAGATGGAGTCCGCAAAAAAGAATGTTGTTCAAGAGGGGGTCCACGGACTACATAAGTTTAAGAACCCCTGGTCTAAGTCTATTGTAGTATATAAATAGTAACTAAAGTTGTAAAGGCAACAATTTCGCGCATTTAACTATGCAAATATCATTGCAATTTCAGAATAAAATGATTTTAATTCACTCACCACAGAATGTCGCGCTAGGAGTATTTAATCATAATATAAGATGTGCAGGATACTCACCTAGAAACAAAAAACAAAAATTAATGATATAAAATATTTATTCAGTGATAAATCTATTTCATTATTTTATTATTAGAATATGTATAAAAAACTAGACCTATTTAATATTGAAATGATATCCTGAGCATTATACTGAGTCTTAAGACTGGTTTATAATAGCTCCATAACATAAGGCATTGAATGGACATAAAGATAAGTACAAAAGAGTATCATTGTTCTGAACATCTGTTTATAATGAACAGAAAAAGATGGTCCTATGATTCTTATACTATGCGTCTGCTATGGATCAGGGCCGCCGAGAGGACTTCTGGGGCCCCGGGGAGATTTTTTTTTTGCTGGCCCCGGGATCCTCACTTTCATACAAGTCATGAGCAAACAAAAAGGTCCCCAGACCCCGGGAATTTTCAGCGGCTACCCCCCCCCCCTCTTGTCGGGCCCCCTCTTGTCGGGCCACCCTCTTGTCATATTATAAAACGATGTTTTCTTGTGTGCAGTTACATAGTCGACTTAATTTAACCATTTTTAGGATTGTGCAGGTATGACCACAAAACCGTTATAACGCCACTCATGTGTCTGTCTATCTATTCAGTAGAAATTGTAGTCAAATGGATGAAGATAGAAACTTGATATAATTATAAGAAAAATATAGAGAGTTCAAAGAAAAACATCGCGGGAGAAATAAAAACAAATACGTATTTATTGAAAAAAGAATATTTTCATTTTCACTGGGGTATCAAATGAAATCTCTTCATGCCTGGAAAAAAAAATATTTTTTAAACCATTTTTTTTTGTTTTTTTTTTTTTCTCCAAAATGTGTCTAAAAACCTTTTTTTACCACACTATTTCTCAGACAGGTTCATCTAAAATCTAAAAAAATCAGAAATATACCGAAAAAAAAAATTAATTTGGTGAGAACCGGAATAGTTTAACAGAAATTTCATCAGATTAGTTTTTCGAAAAATATCAAATTATTATGTCGTTGAAAAAGTAATTAATATTCTTAAATTTATTTGGTATAAAAAAAGCTCTGAAGACGTAGATTAAGGAACGAAGGAAGTTTTTTAAAATGTCTTTATTTTAACATAATTTTGCTAAAAATGTGCTAATAAAACCTTTGTCCTCCACCCTTTAACCCAAGGGGGTTATTACAAAAATCTGAAAAAATTCTGAGTAGTATTCATGTGAACCAGACTAGTACAACAGGAATTTTTGATCAGATTATATTTTCAGAAGATATCGCATTTATTTGTATTTATGACAAAAATAATATTTTTTTTTGTTCTTGGCTAAATTATGGCAAATAATGTTATGTTTTTTTTTTTGTATTTATGGCTAAGATAGTCTTCTTTTGAAATTAAAAATATAATAAAACAATTTTAACAGCTCGGAAACGACTATGTCCGCAAGCTACACTAGTACACAACGTTATGTTATGCAAGTTGCGTAGCGTTCAGCCGTAAAAGCTCCACCCATTATATTATGATACAACCTAAATGAAGCCGTTTATTGATCATAAGAAATATATTATTTCTTATTAACTTAATGAGGAATTACATACAAAGCAATTCCCAGAAAAATCATTGAGATTTTTTAATTTAAATTTTATTGTGACGAAATTTTCATAAATTATTTACATTCAATTTAAAAAAATTAAATGAAAGCTCTTAGTACTCAAACTAACGACTAAAAGTTAATGATGTGATTAAAGAAAAAAAAAATGCCCTAGATATACAGTATTCTGCTGGCCTATTTCACTTATTAAATACCTACAAAAACCTGAAATGTGTCACCTGGGTTTATATGTAGAAGTATTTGTGGCGGTAGATGAAACGTTAAGAATGCGCTGTGGAAAGCGATGAGCAATGTTGTTCCGACATTCTCACAAGGATATCAACAGTTTGCCAGGGTGTTTTACGAAGAAACAGGTGGGGTTCTTGCGAGTGAGGGTGTGTTACGCCCTCTGCAGGTCTAAATCCAGCCGGGATGCCCTTAGGGACGAGCGTGATACGGGAGTAAGGTACGGTAATAGAATTGTAGCTTTTTACAGTAAAGGCACTGTAGATACATGACAAACAGGATGATGTTAGTTGAAACCTTTCAAAGGGAAATGCTCAAATAAATGACAGGTAATTTGTATGTCTGTTTCTGAAAAATTTCAACTTTTACTTTAGTTTTTCCTTATTTCTTGTGTTAGTACGAGAAAATAGACATGTCTATGCTACTGAAATCTAATTTTCTATTGGATGCCTTTTACAAATAATGTCATTTTTCTTCGTGATTTTGGTCGTCTCACACATATTCTCTATCTTACTTCAAACTTTAGAAAACATACTTGTTTTGTGGTTTTGGTTATTCCAAGTATATTTTATACCAGGCATTAAACTATAGCGCGCGGGCCAGATATGAATCATGATGTCCATTTTTATGGTCTGCGTAGACCTGCACATTTAATAGAAATACGATCACGCAAAAAATCCACGTTTAATCTTTGCCAATCAGAGCTAGCCTCCGAATGGCTATGACTAGCTCATAAATATTGGGTTGTTACATAAGTCCGTTCGTTTTCTACTATTTATTTAAAATTTACTATTTATTAAAAAAGCTTTTACTATCAAATGTACTGTCCATTATTTTCTATCACTTTGGCCCAACGTCATAATGCCATCCCTCCAGAAGGTTCCACTTTTGATCTCGAAAAATCTGTCGAGGTGAATTTTGATGTCGTCCACAGATGTGAATTTTTTTCCGGTAAGGGAATTTTGTAGAGAGCGGAACAAATGGTAGTCGGACAGTGCGATGTCTGGACTATACGCTTTTTAGAATGTATATTTTATTGAATAAATAGTAAAACGAATGGACTTATGCAACAACCCAATATTTTTGCCATGTGTAAAAACTGAAGTTTTTTTAATTATTTATTTATTTATTTTATTTTCTGGCCCACGATGGCATCTGTCAGTCAGAGTAAGGCCCGCAAAGGTAAAAGTTTGGCCATGTCTGTTTTATATCAATACTCGCTAGATTTTTGCATTTAACAATTATATACGTGAGCCTGTAAAATTTTGGTTTCTGACCCCCCCCCCCCCCTCATAAAAAAAGTTATGAGTGCGTGTCTGATGAAATTCTGATTGGGGTCTGATACTGGTGATTAGTGGGTGTCGAGATTTGAGCCTAGGGAGAAATGGTTTGTTATCTGCCTGAACGAGTAGGCTTATGTTGAAGAAAATTTTTCTTACGACTTCTACGGAGTTGTTTTATTTTGTGGTCCTCCACACAAAATGGTCTTCGCGGCGGAGACTACGAAGAACCACCGAGTGCCGGAATAGAGTCGGGGTAGTAATTCTTGTGTAATCACGTCGGTGGTCATCAGTCCGCGTCACGCTGCCCAAGGAACATCCCAGCTGTTGAAGTCGCCAAGACGAGATGTGAGTGACACAGGGCTTCTCCACGTGTTCGCCTCGTGCGGATACCTGGAGTGGTTCGACCGATCCTGGAGGAGCTGGGGCAAAAACGTAACTAACATCAGCTTCTAAACGGACAACACCGCAGCCAGTTTTCCAACAATTGTACATATTCTGATGTAAATTAATCATGTATAATAAATTTTGTAGAAAATATTCCGTTCTAAACTTCACCACGTGACAATATAATGAAATAGAGTATTGTGACACGGTGACGCACCGAGTTGAGCTATCTGGGGAAGACACTAGACGACCTTGGGGAAATGGAAGGGAATATAAACTCTTCTACTCTTAGGGGCTGCTCTAGGAGACTAACACAAGAGAATGGTAGTCCTAGCTGGAGTGTAGACGGGTGAAATCCAGGCCAACAAATTGCTTTGGAGGATCCAAACCTAGAAAATCCCACGATGTATCTGAAATCCCTGACCAACCAAAAAAACAATTCGGTAGAAATTGGTTAACTCGACGTGTGTATCACATAAATAAATACAGTACCACAAATATAATATTAATAACTGATTATTGACAACAAAATAAATTAATATTAATAAACACAAATAAAGAATTACTAAATTAAATTTCAATATAAACAAACACACGTGATCAATAACCAGCGTGTGCGAACCAAATTCCGCAAGTTATGGCGCGGATGCCCTTAAAACCACGTGGTACTGGTGTCCCAAAAAACACGTTCCTGGGTCCTAAAATGGTTTTTTCCACAAGAAAGAGAAAAAAATAATAATAATAATGACACCAAGAAGGTGTAAAACCACTTATAACGCGATAGAGATGCAAGAAATAACTATGCGTAGAACAATCGGCAGGCGATGCGTATGTTGAACAGGTCTATTACAGAATGTGTGTTAACGAAAATAATGTTGAAACCGGCTTGTAGCGCTTCTCAACACTTTTACAAATAAGAAAGAATTATAATAAAATTATCTAAACAATATTATGCGCCTAGCGGACATTATGTTCATCTATCGGAAGTAAAAATTTTATTGTTTTTTTTTTTTTTTTGATCGTATTTAAATATTCAATTTAATTTTTACAAACCATTTGTTATTTTACAAATGTTAAATGAGCAACTGCGTGAATGGAAAAAAAATAAATAAAATTAAGTAGAATTTCTCATGCCAAAACCAATTTGTATTTTGCATGCTTACAATACTTACTAGTATTTTCTATTACTTTCTATTCTTACAAGTAACCTATTCTTTAAAATCTTTCAAATTTCACATTACCCAATATAAAGACTTAATATAACTGATGTTTAAAATACGTTTATTAAAAAAAAGTAATAAATAATGTCATATTTAACAATTAAGGCCCAGACGTTATTAGGTGATTAGCGATTTTAATGAGAACGGACCTATAGAGTGATTTTTCTATGAATATTAAGCAGTTTTTATACACCTTGGTATATTTCTAAAGGTGCCTACAGACGGTGTGCAAGCGTTCACCAGCGCTAGTTCTGACTCTGGCAGTAACATGTAGCACTGGCTGACATTTGTACTTGCGTACCCTACGGACGAAGCATCCGTGGTGGCCAAGTACAAAAATTGCGAACATGAGCCAGCGCTTATAAAATGGCGTCTGACATTGAAAGTGAAGTTATGGCCGCAGCTTTAACATTGTTTTTGATATTTAAATTAGATTAAAAGTACAAAAAATTACTTTTTACTTTAAGTAGACTTCATAATTATATAAAAATGGTTATAATGTTTCTTCTGAGCACAACACTCTGGACTGATGTGATAACAAGTGTGTGGGCGTCGTGTGGACGGTGCTAACATGCATGTACAAGTCTGCACCGATGTTGGTCAAACTCCTTTAACTTGTGATAGAATACCGCCTTGGAACCGAACGTCGGCCAGTAGCAAGCCCAGCCTACGCTGGCTGTGACTTGTTGCCCCTACAAACGATCTGCGGAGCTAGACAAGTATAAACATTGGCCGTGACTTGCCACGCCGTCTGTATGCACCTTTATCGTAATACAAGTTTGGACAAGTTAAATAATACTTGAACTTTACCTATTTAATTTGTGCATGTGAACGATAATCATCGAATTGACTTCATTCTTGTGGCTTTCCCCGTAAAATTCCTACTTCATAGCTATTAGAAATTAGTTATTTTCAAAATTCTTTGTTTATTGTTTAGATTATGATAATAAATTTCCTTCCAATCTGTTAGTAGTCTGGAGTTAACGATTCTTATATGGATATTTGCTCTTGTACTGGATAAAAACAAGTAACTTTAGCCACAAAACATAAATTCCGAGGGATATCTCGTTCTGTGTAAATGTTATTGCACTGTACAAATTCTGGAAATAATAGTAAAAATATAAATCCTACAATTGTTATCGAAGTGCAATTGAATTTTTATTTGTGTTTTATTTAAATTGAGGTATAACGTATTCTAACTACCATATTCATGGAGTAATAGGTAATTTTTATCAATAATAAATGCGGATTGAGTTGTATGAATAAACTGCCAATGCATTACCTTGCTTTTATTACTTTTTTATTCCGAATCTATAAAATACTGCATATTTTGATGCACAATCAAATGCTTTATAACAATCCATTTTTGTTTTAGATCTCCTGAAGAATTTTGGGTTTGGACAATATATAAGATTTTACGACCTTGCATATTAAAATATCGATGATAATTCTAATAAGTAGATTCACCACTAACAAACTGATCTTAATTACATTCTTTTTGTTCAATATCGTGTTAAAAATTGGAATCTTCTGAAACAAAAGAATCAAAATATTCCAAATTTTCGCGTGTAGTATTTCAGCTACATTAATATGCATTACTCTGATTTCTTCAGATTTTTAAAATATCTCTTCTGGAAATAGGGAGGGAGACAGAAATTTATGTGTTTTCTCAAAAATCGTGTTAAAATGAAACGATTTTTTGTTTTTTAAATATATTTGTTCGTTAATCAAGTATTTATGAAATTTAATTTTGAATAATACAAAACATTTGAATATAATAATTTGAAATTTCGATCTTGCTTTTAAGGCTCATACCAACGTGCATTACTCGATTTTTTCTTCTTCAAAAATTTCGTGAGGATATTTAATCACTCGCGAAAAAGTTTGATCGGTCAGTAAAAAAGTATTTTTACCGAATACCGAATTTTCGATTTGGAGCGAATCTGAATATCGAGTATTCGGTTAAAATTTTTGCCAAATATTGGCCGAATTCCTAATAGTAAATAAATGCCTGCGCTTTATGGAGAGGATTCTACAAATATTACGCATTTTTTGTTTGACATTGGGGAACAAAACAAAAGTCGTTAGGGGATAAATCAGGCGAATACGGGCAATGGCACTTTAATTCTATGTTTTTCTCCTTCAAATATCAATTGTTTGACGTGCTGTGTGGGAGCTTGCATTGTCATGATTAAGAATGATCCGACGTTTTTGGTTGTTTTTCCTGATTTTGTCGATGACTTCTGGCAAACAAATTGTTGTATACCATTCAGCATTAACTGTTTTCCGATCCCCTATAGACATGTCCAGTACAACCGAAAAAACAAGCGATCATTTTCTTGGAAGTGCGTCGTGAACGAACAACTTTTGTGGGTTTCGGTTCATCTTGGAAGACCCAAACAGTGGATTGTTGTTCAGTTTCTGGTTCATAAGAATAAATCCAAGTTTCGTCCCCTGTAACGCGATGTTGTATACGGATTTTGCAGTGCCTAGGTTGAATTTTTTTAGCATTCTCTTACACCAATCAACTCGAGCCTTTTTTTGAGCTTGGTCAAATTATGCCGAATCCACCAGGAACAGATATTTTTCACAGCTAAATGTTCATGCAAAATCGAATGTATTGCAGTCTGCGATATGCCAAAGGATGCCCCTATCTCCCGGTAAGTTACATGCCGATCTTCTTCAATCATTTTGCGCACAGCATCGATGTTTTTTTGATTCACAACCGATTTTGGTCGACCTTCAAGAGATTCATCACTGACGGACGCACGACCACAACGAAATTCTGCAAACCAATTGTAAACAGTCTTTTCTGATGGTGCTTCATTGCCAAAAGTTGAACGAAGCGAATCTATGCATTTTTTTGAGTTAGGCCTTTACTAATATCGTAAAAAATCATCCAACGAAAAAATCCCAAACTTGTTTTTTTTTAACGCTCACTGTCAACAAACTACTCAGTCAATTTATAAGCTGCCACTGATTTCACAATAACAAATGTCAAATTTAACAATATAGTAATGACATATTTCAATATTGCCATCTAGTGGTCGTTTGTAAAAACGTAAAAGGTAACCCTCGTATATTTACCATGCTTCGGCACCATAAAGTATGATGCTCTGTATTACGGTGTCAAATAACAGGTGCAGCTTAAGCTTTGTTAGACCAAAGAACTGAGTTCAAAGGTTCCAGTCACTTTCACACTCGATTTATTCTATTGTCTATATTTTTTTACCTCTTCCATTATCCAGAATTTTACTCCTAGATACTTGTACTCCTTACAGGTTTTAATTTATGTCTTTCCCTCTAGTTTCATAAATCAAAAAGAAGTAAAAATATTGTCATGTAGGTTAGTATTTCCATTACTAATGACATTGTGACAATATATTTAAATTTAAATTAAGGGATTTTTTTACGTGTTATTAAGGTAAAACAAAAGTCATATGTTCGTGTAGTGAAAAGTAAATTGTTATTGTCGTGCAGAGTGAATGGATTGGCATGTTCAATATTTCTACCAATTAATGATTGGGGTTAGATTAATTAATGATGCATTGAATTAACCACTGCAGGTTTCATGGCCAGAGCCGCCAGTGATTTGTAGATTGTGGACACAGGATCTCACACCCCGTACTACAAACTAATACAACTCATTTATATACATTCATTTACAAAAATATACATTTTACATGTTAAAGTGGAATATTTATAATATATATGTTATAATGTCATTATTAATGATTACGGCAAGAGTTGTTCTTGTAATTTTGATCAGTAAGAGCCACAATTCCAAACTAACACCATCTCCAAACAAGCACTTGAATGAGTCCTCAGGGAGCACGCAGAAGAGGTAGACCTGCAATTACCTGGTGCAGACCCATTTCTCAAGAAATTGGACGGATGGGAAAATCTTGGCCGGAAATTAAGGCCCTTGCAAAGAACAGAACCAGATGGCGTGTTTCGTAGAGGCTCCACTTAGGAGCTA
Organism: Liopterus haemorrhoidalis; assembly: GCA_963971575.1. Taxonomy (NCBI): domain Eukaryota; kingdom Metazoa; phylum Arthropoda; class Insecta; order Coleoptera; family Dytiscidae; genus Liopterus; species Liopterus haemorrhoidalis. The sequence continues at coordinate 63,225,067 of OZ020611.1, forward strand.
CAGGAAATTATTATTAAGAACCACAACGCTTCTCCAACGAAACCTTTTTCAGTCAGAGCTTTAACTTTACTCCAGATAATAGCCAGCTTTTTCAACCTCTTTGGCAACAGTTCTCCATTAATGCGCGGTCAACGTCTACTCTAACTTCGCCGCGGGTTCTAATCTAGCGTATGTTTTGCGATTTTAGAGAAGCTCCATTGACGTGTGTTTAATTATCCACTTATGCAGCTTTGTTTCCTTGGCAATGTGTGTGGTGTAGGTCCTAGCCAGAAATTGTGTATTAGTAATAATCAAGGGTTTGAACCAAACTCGAACTTGAACAAAAAACGAAGAGACATTTTTTCCAGAACACTGAACCGAACCAGATACATGTTTTATTTTCATATATTAACCGGAACTCGTACCAAACCGAATGTTTTAACCGTCAATTAACGGTTCAACTGTTCTTTTTTTACAAGTTAATTATTTTATTTTTTTATTTTTTATTTATTTGAACTATATATTAATTTGTTTACGATTTACCTCATATATTATTTAATTCTAAACTGCTAATTTTCCTTTTCTTTCAAGTACAATCAGTGCAGTTTTGTAGTCGCAGAGCTATTCGTAACATTTACTAATTTGTGGTTCAAAGGGTGTTAAGGTAACGTTTTCTAATTTTTGAAGCGGGATAACAAACTGAACCGCGGAGATTAAGAAAACCGTTAACCAAAACTGAACCGTGTTTTATGCCGGTTCGAGCCTTGCTAATAATGTTTGGCCCGAAGATACGGAGAAATTTAGTTAATTGTAGTTTATTTTCGATAATTTTGGTGGAATTGATTGGTGGATTTTCATATTTACAACATTCGCAACATAACCAGTATGGAAAAAAACTTTGATATTAGAGATGCGTAATTTTGTAGCTAGGACCAGGTATATAATTACACTTTTAGAATGTGCATTAGTGCGACGTTTGCAAGCCCACCGTTTTCAATGATCATGCCAAAGTAGCAAAAATATTTCTTCCACATTTCATCTTTGAATGGTGAGAGTGTTATTTATTTTAAGGATTCTCATGAATTTAGCTTGGCTGACGTTAGTTTTTAGTCCAACTATAGATCTTTCTAGTGATCTAGTGGAGTTAGTTTGTATTTATTTATTTATTTATTTATTTTCCATTACATCTGTCCAACAGAATTTACCAATAAATGGACAGGTACAAATTAAGCTAAACATATAAATGTGATAAACACAGCAATAAATTAATAATTTACAAAAATAAAGTCTAGAGAATAAAGATTATCTTAAAGTAACAAAAAAATATATACATATATAAATATTTTTAAAAAAATAGCATATAAACATAATAGAGTATGGAGAATTGATACAGAAATTCAAAAAAGATTTATAAGAGATTCATTTGGAAAATAATTTGAGCACATACTGTTTATGGGAGATTTGAGAAATAAATTGGAATGAGCATGAGGAAGGTAGAAAAAATATGGATTTCTGGTACAGAGAGTAGGGGTGTGAAAATTAATTTGTTGTTAAGATATGGGATCGTCGACTCTGCCAGAAATAAGTTTTTTTAAGTAGTTTAATGAATTCCAGTCCCGACGTTCACTTAAAGTTTTCATTTAAAATAGATGAATAAGGGTATTATATGAAAAATCAAGTGGAGGATAGGAGCCCATAATGTTATAGTAGATGAATTTTTAAAATTGAACTGAATTTTCTCAATAACCTTTTTCTGGACCTCGTAAATAGGATTCCAAATTAGAGAGCAGTACTCTAGTTTAGATCGTACCAAAGAAAAATAGAATGTGAAGATTACACTGATGTCCGAAAAGGTGCGAGAGTTGCGAATAATGAAGCCAATGTATAAGGGTCGACTTTATGTAGGTGACATTTTTTAATTACGCTTTTGGTATTACCTCCTAAAATAGTTCTATATTAGGAAAGAAAAAATCACCCTAAATTTGAACCTCATAGACAACTAAGAGTTGCAAAATCACCAAAAGCAAGACATTCGTGATATCTGGGTGATGTATTTATCTTTCGCCTTTCATTTAATGAAATAAAAATGTGGGTTTCTACCGATATAGTGATTTTATCAATAAGAGGTTTCTTCCATATCCCTCGATAGGTAGGTTATAAACAACTGCATCTACTAGTAATTCTACAACCCTAGCTTAAAATCGCAATGAAAAAGATTAAAATAAGTGTCATAAAGGGTTAGGGTATAATAACATGTACTAATTAGGTCAGGCGACACCATTTGCTGTTGTCTGAAGAGAACTAAAGTTAAGAAGAATTTTTCATTCCAAATATAGAACAATTTTACATGGTAGAAAACAAAAAAAAGTTGAAAAAGATGGTCCGCCCCAATACTGGAGCAATGAGATTATACATCATCTGCGTAGTCGAGATCTTCCAGTGTGGTTAACAACTTCCAAGTTATGCAATGTTTTCTTTGCACTGTTTAATTTGCGCATAACTAGGGTGACCAAGCGTCCCGCTTTTTGCGGGACTGTCCCGCATTCTAACATTTTGTCCCGCATTGTCCCGCATTTTGTAACTTGCATTTGAGGAAATGAGGACCTTTTTTTTTGCTCTTCACTTGGATTTGGGAGATGAGGACCTTTTTTTTTGCTCCGTCCCGCATTGCCTTCTTAAGAAAATGGTCACCCTACGCATAACTGAGTTGAGAATAATATTAAATAATGAAAATACGTAGCCTTGTTTGTCGCCAGAATCAACTAAGATACACCCACGTAAACGACTTCTATGCCAAATACGAGAGGAAACATCTGTATAAAGACATTTGATGATTTGAGTGAACTTATAAAGTACTCCCATAGTTCAAAGGGTGGGAAATCACTACGTTAGAATACATAGCTGTTCAAATTACTGTTGTTAAAATTAAAACTTATATATTTTCCTATAATTTATTTCTACAAAACTATTAATTATTAATAACCTGTTTCGCCAAATTTTAATCGACAAAGTGACAAGTCGATTAATAGCAGACAGTAATCAACATTAAAACGATGATATTAATCTGTTATTCAGAAGAAGAAATAATATATTCAAAGTGTCGTATTTTGTCTGACAGTATAATTTTTATCAATAATAAAAACATAAGAGGCCGTGTTGTGTCGGTATAAAACGTTGACAAATCGGTCCCATCGAGTCGCATCAAACATCAGTGAAGTTGACTGAACAAAACAGAAGAGAAGTGAGGAGGGAATACAAGAGAAGATAAAACATAAAGCAGACATGGTTGATATTGACGGATTGGAACGAAGGGAGTGACGAGAACAAATAGATGAGTAGTTCCCCCAGTGGCGGCCGCACAAACCACTCATAAGAAAAATTAAAAGTTTTAAATGATAACCAATTTAATTTTTTATTATTACTATTTATAAATACATAATACAAAATATATAGAAATAAATAATGTATCTAAAGTATAGAACTAGTTGCATATATTAAATATTTAGGTTGTGTAAATAATGAACATTCCTACACTGGATGTCGAAATTAATGAACAAATTGGAGTAGAGATAGAATTTTCAATGCCATTTTATTTTTTAATATGGAACAATTTTAGAGAGTAGCAAAAAAAAATTGAGAAAGATGGTCAGCCCTAAGGTTGATGGTATGAGACTGTTCCTGAACTATAAGAAGAATACCAGAATAAACTAACTGCCGTTTTCAGTTACGGATACACATTAAAATTGACCGTATAAGTGTAGAAGAATACGGAGTAGTCTAGAAAGTGATCAGTCAGTGTGCACCGATATTCTAATACAGGCATTAGATGGAATGTTCCCGATGAAATATTCATGGTGAATATTTTTTACGCTATTCAAATATTTGGAGCTTAAAATAAAGACATTGGTTCAAACATGCTGTTTTCTTCTCATGTCCGTTGTGCAGTTGTGTTATCTACAATAACTAAAAATAAACTTTCTGATAAACGGTTTTGGGCAATGAAGGAAATAGTTTTGGAAGCGATTTGCTTGTAATTGGAAGTGCTGACCTTTTCCATGACAATGCAAGACCTAAAACAGCAAAAGCAACGTAGCAAAAAATTGAGATTGGCTGGTCTCTCCTTTTGAATATCATCTTTTCAGATCACTTTAAAACTTTTTAATGTAGAGAAATTTCGGTAATGAACCCTAGATTCGAGAGTTTGTCAAGAACTTCTTAACGCTAAAATCAGTGGAATTCAACGCAAAAACTAATCGCTCCCCAAGCAATAGCAAAAGGTCACTGGAAACGATGAACATATAATAGAATAAGTTACCGTAGGAAAAGACAACATTTATGACTTAAGCCAATAAATAGTTCACTTGTCGTACATCCTCACCATGTACCAAATTATCCTCACCATGAAATATAATATATTCTCAAATAAAAAAGTCTTTTACATTTAGTTATATATTATCAATGAAACGCTGAGAAATAAACCGAGGTTTATATTTTGGTGTTTGTGGAGTGAATAAGACTGCCACTGTATTTCCTGTTGTAAGGACAGCATCAGGTGTGTAATTTGCGAAAGATGATAAAAGACTACCGATTTCACAGATAACAATACTCGGTGATTTGCAAGGCAGGTGTCGTACTAATGGAGAGTCGTGACGTCATCGACATCTGCCAGGAATCAACACTCTTCACCCTTCCAACTGCCATCTACCGTCAGTGATTCGCACTCAGTAATTAACATGGAGCTTAACGATTAAATGAATCCCGAAAAATTCTAATTACTGTCACCCGTTTTTCTCGTATCTTCCGGCTTTTTATACTTCTAGAATGAGACGTTAAGAAGTTAAATCTTTTACTTTTTTCTACTGTTTTAACGTTTCATTTCCCTTTTATTTCGTTTTTACAAAAGGTCGCTATAAATCTAATTTGTTACTTCTATTTAAAAGAAAGTTATGTTCGCTAATTATGAGCCTGCTACTACATTTTCTTTAAAAGACTTTTTGGAAAATCTTTAAATGTTAATTTAGGGGTATAACGGACCCGGAACATAATTATATATAATTATCTCGCGTTTATGACGAGTTATGATGAATTATAAAAATTTATAACATTCAACACCTCTTAATTTTAACAATTAACTTTAAAGGGTTTCATTTTAAGCACACGAATTCAGTTCCTTGAGCTGTTTTTAATTTCAAATACCTGGTCGCCATGATAAGTTAGGTATACCTGATTAAATACTAAATCAAAAACAGAATTCAAGCTTATTCGAACGTCAAGAAGACGAAATACATGCTACTCAGATAAAAGCCATTATTGTCGTACCGGTATTATAGTAGGGAATTTAAAAAATTGATGTGAAGTGTGAATATTCACACATTTCAGGGTTTCGCAGGTATATAATAAGTGAAGGCGGTATGCTGAGTGTGTAGGACAAATTTTACTTTATAGTAATCACGGCAAAATGAACGATATTTTTAAAATAATTTATCGTCTGTTAATCTTATAATAAGACTGGTTATTAAATTTACGCTCTTAAAAATTAAATACAACATTTGTCAAAATATAACTAGAATTTTGACAAAATAATTTCAACATAATAAAAATGCAAAAAAAAAACAGAAAAATAAAACTCACTCCGTCCGTACTCGAACTCGAAACCCTTCGTTTTACCAGAGAATTTTAGCTTCCGACACCAGCGCACTAACGCGTTGCGCCATCGGACGCTTAGCTTATCAGTGTCTTACATTGGTATAACTTTTGTACTTTGTGAACCAAAAACCACAAAAAATGCGTTATTTTCCGAAAACATAATCTGATCAAAAATTCCTGTTGTACTATTTCGGTTCACACCAATATACATTACTTGGAATTTTTTTAGATTTTTAGTTTAAACCATCTGGGCTACAGGGTGTGGGACAAAAATTTTTTTGCACTATTTTGGCAAAAATCGCATCAAAATAATTTATTTTGCAAAAATAAAAATTTGATCGTTAATCCACGTACTAAGGGCTTTCATTTGATACCCTACTCAGAATTAAAAAAAAATATTTTTGTTTTCGATGAGCACATATTTGTTTATATTTTTAGGGGGGTATGTTTTTTAGATGTTTTAGTATTTTTCCTATGTGCGGGTCAAAGAGTTGTATAAACATGCCAAATTTCAACTCTCTAGGTTTAGCCGTTTGGCTACAATTTTAACCGAACAGACAGACAGACAGACAGACAGACAGACAGACAGACAGACAGACAGACAGACAGACGACAAAATGACGGTATAAGGGTTTTTTGGTCATACCTACAAAACCCTAAAAATGAAAGGACGTACATCTACAAGTATTTTGGATGTAACCTTAACATCATTGGTTCTATAGCCCGTAAACTTTTGGAGGATACATCGTCATTAGATTTTGCACACCTGTCTACGGGTTCCTTATTCCGAGAACTTTGGTGTCTAGCTTCACTTCGCTTTGCCAACGTAACTTTCCAAGTTGCACTTTTTAGTTGGTTGAATTTCTAGCATACACAACATAGTCCTAATGTTGTTCATCCTATTAATGTGTCCAAACAATCCAATTTGATAATCCTTATGTACTGTGAAATGTTTACATCAACAGAGGATTTATGCAGCTCGAAGTTATAGCATCGCCTTCATAAATGAGGCGGAACTATTTTCCCAAGTATTTTGCGCTCTAATGAGTCTACGATGTTGATATAATTTTTTGAAAATTTCCATATCTCACAGGCATTGGTTAATATAAATCATCTACAGATATTAACTGCAACACTGGACAACTGTGAAATATTTTTGGCAATATGAAGAGCCTATTAACTTACTTACTGTACAGTGCAGAAGTATTGACATAACGTGGGTACTGTATAATTTCTTTCTACAAGATGTTGAAATGTAGACGCATCCTAAAAATATCACGGATACAAAGGGTTATAAATGTGGATGTAGTTAAAAAAATGGAGTTAAGAAATATCAGATGCTCGAAGTTGGAATCCAAGAAAAGGTACAGGGTTCAAGATCAGTGAGAAAAAGAACACCTTGGCTGAAGAATCTCATACAATGGTTTAGTTTAAAATCTGTCGGCCAATTTCACAGCGTGATGTTAAAAATAGAATTTCACAGCGTGAAGATGGACTATGGAGCAGAATAAATCATAGATACACAATATCCAGTAAATTCGAGACTACAGGATCCGCAAAGAAATTTAAGTTATAGGTCAGTTCTGCTACATTAGTAACAAAATCACAGCAGGACTACGAACGACGCGTCAATGTGCAGTCAAATTATTAATCATGTTGTTGGAAATCTCACGATCATCTAGAAATCTGTATACGGGTCTTCTTTACAAAACTGGGCATTTTTAATACCAATATTTTGTCCGTATTACTGTATTGTTGCGTAATGTGGAAATCCTTCATTGATTTAAACATTATAAGACGCAACGTTCACAAATTAAGGCTGCGTAATTAGAAATTAACTGGGCATACATTAAAGGGTTCCTGTAAAACTACAAGAGATGGTAGGCTGGAACCCACAAAACTGTCATAGTAGAGATCGACTACGTAAGACTTGGAGAAAGGCTGTCGCTAAGGAGGTGGGCAAATTGATATTTCCTGAAAGTTCTGGGCAAAAACTGTGTTCGTTGAAGTAGTTTTGTGCATGGCCTATGTTACTAAAAAATGAAGGGAACTATATACGATGGTTGCTACTAAAAGTTTGCGGATAACGAGGAAAACAATAAAAAATTCTATTTAAATATTTTTATTGCTATTCAAAACATACATCTTCACGTTCAATGCACTTTTCCATCCAGGAGTGTAAAACCAATCCTGAAAGCACATCGTTCAGGTGTCACCACAGAAATAAGATTTTCGTAGGCTTCGATCGCCGATTTAAATCTATTAAATTGTAATCCGAGCATTTTATCATTTATAAAAAAGAAGAGAAAGAAATCACAAGGCGCCAGGTCGGGACTGTAAGGCGGACGAGTCATTTCTTCCAGTCCTGAAGCGGTCAGGAGCTCGATAGTCTTCGATTTTCCCTTTGCTTGTTTTTTGAGTACTTTTTGGGAAACATCCGGCAAACAAATTGTCGTATACCATTCAACAGTCACTGTACGACAATTTTCCAGTGGAACAGTGGCAATATGACCCGTATGTCCGAAGAATGAAGCAACCATTTTCTTGCCAGTGCTCCGTGTACGTTTAACTCATTTGTCTCATCTGGGAAGATGCAGATAGCAGTAATTCCTTATTTTGTCACCTGTTACTATGTCGTAGGCAGCTATTGACTGGCCTCTGTTAAATTTGATGAGCATATTCTTGTTCCACTCCGCACGCGTCTTATTTTGAACATCAGTTATCTGGTGTGGTAACCACCAACGAACAGATTGTATTGATTCGAGTCATAGATATTCAGAAAGATGCCTCAATATCCCTGTAAGTACAACGGTTATTCACCTCCAACATATTCCGGATATCGTCGATAGGTTTCGGAGTGACAACACTAAAAGGACGACCTTCACGTTGTTCGTCTTTGAGAGAAATCCTCCCATGCTGGAATTGTTGAACCACCGTTCTACAGTAGCCAAGGATGGTACTTCATCGCAAAATAAACGCTTTAATTTTTAATGAAGGCTAAATGCGTGCTAAATAACTTATTTTTGTGATTTGTTAAGACAAACTAACGTAAAAAAACAAGAACAATTAAAAAAACAACGTGTCGAATCCAACATCTTTCAGTTAAACCGCAAAACTAAAATAGCAATCCTGGTATATGCAATTTACTTAGCTTCTTATAAGGCTACAAGGCTTTTTATAGTTATAAGGCTGTAGAATCAGCTAAGTTTTTATCGTTCCATGTTTCTGTGTAAGATATGAAAATAAATAGGCCAGTATTCATTGTCTTGTAACGGTTACATAATATCTTCACCGCTCTATAAACCGGCGCTAACACATCATAATAACATTTACTTGATGAATTGCGTAAAATTTACAGCCGTGATAAAAATATGACTTATCTTTTGTAGCGTTACACGGTTGGTTCGATTTTTTTGACCCAGTTGTTCATTCGTACTGCATTGTTTCAAAATCCTTGGTAACTTTACCTGGCGCCTGTTTGTCCGTACATGAAACTCATGTCTACGGAATCTATTTCAGCCGCGCACGGCTGTGTCGCCGACCTTACGCCATGTAAATAATGATAAATTAGGTAAATACAAGTAACGAATGGAAAACAGAGGCGTCTCACTGATATTTCATTATCTATTGATCAAGGAAATAATTTGTGTTCTTTGAAATATGTTTTGTGTTGATTGTTATGTACAGTTGAAACGTAACTTGAACCCTTATATTAGAACATTTTCAAGGAAATGTCAAACCAATTTTCATTAAAGTTATTATTTTAAAACATAAATTATGAATCCTTTTGTTTGTAGCAGGAATTGATTGGTAACATTTTCAGTTTACTTTATCTTGAAAGTATTAGGGCCGGTTTCTGAAAGCTTAGTTAACTATAACGAAATTGTTAGAAAATTGTCGCTATGGTTACTTATGGGATTATTATATTGTGACCATAGTTGACCATTTGCTTATAGTTTACTAAGCTGTCAGAAACCGGCCCTTACTTGTATGCAAGAGTTTTATTATTTTTAGGATATCGTAGGTATGATCAAGAAATCCTAACACTATCATTAAGACAGTGAATTTCTTTTATCCTGCAATATAGGTAGTATCGTTACTATAGTAATTGAAATCTAACAGAAATGTAAAATTACGTTTGCCGACCGGCGTAGCGTAGTGGTAACACATGTGCTCTGCGTTGCGAAGGTCTCGGGTTCGAATCCCGTTAAGGCATGGAAATTTTCTCACATAAAAATCGTCCTGGCTAATTGCCACAGTAGCAAAGGCCATTAAATTAAAAAAAAAAAAAATTACGTTTCTTTTAATTTGCAACATAGGCGATTTAATATTGCTGTCAAAATAATTTGTCGTTACTGTATGTCTGTCTGACTGTTCGATAGAAATTATGGCCAAAGGTTGAAACTAGAAATTGAAATTTGGCATGGTTACACAACTCTTTGACCAAAATATAAAAAAAATATTTGACAATAAAAAATAAACTTTACCGTCAACTTTCACACAAGATTTTGGTACGTAGATTGACCAACGAAAATATATTTTTGAACTCTCTTATTTTAATTTGTTCAGAAAATCTGCCCCTATAAACATTTAACGGTAATTGATATGAAATGAATGAGATTATTTCTCGATTTTAGTAGAGCAAGCCTGTAGCTGCAAACGTTAAATCGTTTATACCTGCTATTTGTCCGCTAAGCAAGAGTACAGAGGTGAGTTCAATTCCTGCTTATGTCAAATAATTTGTGTAAAAATATTTATATAAATGGCAGGTTCTGCTTAGCCGTCCGCAACCCGCTATAAACAGTAGGTACCTTTCTGTGTACGCTACAAAATGGACGTAATACTGACCATATTATTCCTGAATGTACATAGAATGAAAACATGGAAAGAGGAGGCCTAGGCTCACTTAGGGCTGTCGCGCCAATGATGTTTTTACATTTTTCTTTTATATTTATTGAAGATTATGAATGATGCTATAGATTAACTTTTTAAAATATTTTCATGTTTAAGCGAATATTATAAAAGCTAAAAATATTACCAAATATTTTTGTATTTCACTTTAACATACAGAGAGGCGTCGTATATATCTAAAAAAATCAAGTAATGCACATTGATGTGAACCAAAATAGTACAAATGTAATTTTTGATCAGATGCATATTTATGTTTTACAAAAGATATCGGATTTATTGTATTTATGCAAAAGCACTATTATTTTTTTAAATTTAATCTAAGATGTTAAATGTAAGGTCGTAAAACTTAGGTCAGGGGTCGGCAGACCGCGGCTCGCGAGTCGCATACGGCTCTTTGAGGACATTCGTGTGGCTCTTCAAATTAAGTTGATAAGGAATAAAATTTAGAAAATATTCAAAAAGTTATGTATGTCGTAAAGGGTGAATTAGGTTAACAGATGATAAATATCTTTCAAAAATTGTTACCGACCGCCACATGCATAACATGATTTCGATGAATGCCCACGAATTGAGGTCTCTACATAACGTTATGACTATTTTTAGTATGTTGTTTGTCAGTCTGTCTGTTCATTTAAGGTTTTGACATCAATGCCACTATGTGATCAACTTTCAACCAATCGGTCAACCGGTAGTGGAAGTTTATTCGTTTTATTTTTAAATTTTTTGCGAATAAGTCGTAACAGACAAATATTTCGAATATGTACAACATAATATTAGTAACTTTTATTTATTTTATTATTTGGGGCTTGTCAGGTCTTGACAAGCGACCACTAATCGCAAACTTCAGTAACCTTTTGAGCCAATTAAAGACTACATACTAGAGACTAGTGGAGCTAGATACACAGGGCTGCATCCCAAACTCTGGCGATAAGCAGACGCAGAAATAACGCCAGATCCAGTGCCCGCATAATACGGAGTGACCCCGAGTAACACTGCCTTCTGCATCCTGCAGATCAAAGAGGTGGCAGAAGATCTGCAAGGCTTTCAAATCATCCAAAACACTAATTATCAGGACTACAAGCTTAACTTTATACCCTGTTTTCTAAGCTAGGACAAGAGATCCATATATTTGGACCTCTTTTCCTCATCCTTGAGAGAAATATTCTTCTCAGCTGGACACGAGAATTCGATCACAAACATCTGTTTGGTCTTGATATCCAGAAAGGTTATGTCCGGCTTAGTGGCTATCAGTAACCTCGAGGTGGAGAAGGAATAATTCCAATAAATGCGGCACTTGGAATTTTCCACCACCGATTCTATTTCAGAAGTCCCTTCAACGAACGTCCCGTACTGTATAACCCGGTATATGGTCAATACTATAGACATGTCTATTGATTATTTGATACTACATACTTGATTATTATTTGGGGTTTGTCAGGTCTTGACAAGCGTCCACTAATCGCAAACTTCAGCAACCTTTTGCGCCGCGTCATACTAGAGACTAGTGGAGCTTAATACACAAGGCTGCATCCCAAATTCTGGCGATATGCAGACGCGGAAATTACGCCAGATCCAGTTCCCGCACAATGCGGAGTAACCCGATCAACACTGTCTTCTGCATCCTAC